>JAUCBJ010003524.1:0-57480 GCA_032718475.1 Nemertoderma westbladi | reverse complement strand
CCAAGTACAAGATTATGCACTGGCTGGTCCTCCACGGCGAAAGCAATGTCCTGCAAAGCGGGGGCGATTTTGTTCTAGTGCCAAGCTTGGGGGAACCAATGAGACACCTCCAATGTTATATAGTGTCTCGTTGGAGATGTGTGCATTGTACTTGACACAATGAACCCGGCGTAGCATTCTTGTGAAATGTGCCATCCAGAGATTTGGTGTCCTCAGCAGTTAGAGCCCCAGCATGGACTCCCGTAGAGGAGTACTGGAACTACTGCTGCTCTAAATAATCGGACCTTAAGTTTCCGATTAATTCTCGGTGACTTCCAAATCCTGGAAAGCCTATTCAAGGCAAAGCTTTCCCTTACGTATCCGAAGGTCCTCACCTGACTTCCGGATCCATGATCCCAGGTAACAGAAGTCGTCCACATGCTCAAGCATACCATCCTTTGAGCTTATGCTCATCCGATCAGAGACTTGCTGAGGACTTTCAAAGTTAACTGTCCGAATTTTGGTCTTTCTGGAGTTAGTATAAAAGACCAACACTAGAAGCAGCATGTTCTAATGAGCTGAGGAGCCGTTGGGCTCCCTCTAATTGATTCTGAGAGTACTCCTAAGTCATCAGCAAAGTCTAGATCAGTTAGGTACTTGGCAGGATTTCCTCGACTTCTGGAGCCAGGTAGGTGGAGTTCACAAAACATTCAGACATTTGGAATACTGGTACTATTTACTATATTTTTTTTATTATAATAATTAATAGTATTTATATAATTGTATGATAATATAATTCCTCACTCGTCCCCATAGAGTGTGCTGAACTACAGTAAGAAATACAAAGAAAATCCATGAAAAAATTTAACAACCTGTTTATTAAGTAACTAAGTTACTTTTAGATAGACAATCGTATTCTCTATTGCTTCCACATCCAATAGAGAAAAGTATAAAGCACCTTAACACTGGAATTAAATGAACTGATAAAAACATGTTACGTTCAACAACAACTTCATCATCAACAACCACTACAACAACAAACAAGGTCGATATAAAATTAAATAATATTAATATCCCATTTAATAATGTCATCAAAATTCTTATTGGATAGTTAAAAGGTTTGATACTCGTCAGTATGAGTGTTAAATGTTCTGTACTGTATGTGTGTAGTACACACCAGGTGGTTTGAAAGAACCATTTATTGGTGGCAAACCTATTATTAGTTAGAATAACAATAGGCCTATTCATAATTATACGTTTAGCGGTGTAGTGAGGCATGTGGTCTGCATGTAGCCCCTACTGTAAATGCGATTACCAAGGTTAGTTTCACATTACCCTGTACAATAGTTACAAATTAGCAACACCCTCAATTAATTATAGATTGCTTTTAAGAGTCATTCTCGTTCAACATCGCTTTTATATGCCTTTACATAGAGAGTATGATTCCCTTTGGTTACAGTTATTGTTAAGCGTACATAAATTAATCAATCTCGCTAAAAGATAATCCACAATCCACATTCCATTTGAATAACACTGTGCAAGTGTTCAACTCGAAACAATCGATGCAGACTCTACATTATGTGATGATGTTCTTTATCCATAATGAGCTGTTCCGCACTGTTGTAGGCCATATGGTCTAAAACAACAGATCGTGTGATTGACATTAGTGCCATGCACTCTACCTACACTATACTATATAGACATTTTGCAAAACCTTCTCTAACAAGTTATATACCGGTAGTTCCCTTAGTTTGCAACAATCGCAAATGAATCCCCCCCCCCCCCCCCCCCCCCACATCATATTATTATTTCATTCCTAAATTCGTTTCATCCTATTTAGAGTGGAGTACAGTAGATGCGTGTTGCTATCTGATCAGGCCTGACCCTTATTTTCAGCCAAGGTGTGGTCATCGATTCCAAAGAATTGACGAACACTGTATCACGAACCTGCACATCAACGAACAAGATCAAAACGGGCAAAACTGTCCATTTTCCTATCCTTGGAATTCAGTGTCATATTGTCCACGAAGCTAAGGAAAATCAACTACTTTCGCTAAGAAAGATTTTCCTTAGCTGAGATGGTCTATTCATAGTGGGCTATTTTACTTGTGTGAGGCAGATTTGGGGTTTTTTGATCGGCGAAAAAACTAGCCTTTAAAAGTACCCTGAAATTTTGCATGTATATACTACTCGACGAGGCGCATCTTTTGGGCCGGGTCTCATATCCAGGAAAAATCTGGTTTCCATGGCAACGGACTTCAAAAAAAGTCTATGTATTTCAAGTCAATATTTATAACTCTATTTGTAGGAAAACTATAATAGATATAAACTTGGGGTTTCGCAACACAACTATAAGGTCCATAGCAGATCCGATTGAGGCTAAATAGAAAATCCAGTTACCTTGGCAACCGGGATAAACAGATGTTAAAATTTATAAAATGTTAATTTGAAGCCTAAGGTTAATGTGTTATGACTTGGGACCAACCCTACCCCCACTATATAACTTATTCTGCGTCCGAATTTCATTGTTTTATTTTGCAGTTACCATGACAACCGCTGAAAACAGATGTTTTTATGCAAAAATTACTCATTTGGACATAGACTTCGCGATAAAATTTTACGAAACTGGGAATGTGTTATCTGGACCATTAGTTGGAACTTTTAGTGAAACTGAAAACAGTCCAGAAATATCTTGTTACCATGGTAACTGGAGTTTATTAAAGTCTATATCATTCAAGTCTAAATTCAATACTCTATTTGTAGCAAAATAATGTAATAAATATAAATTTGGGGTTTTGCAACTCATCTGTAAGGTCCATATACAATCCATTCGAGGTTAATTACACAATCCAATTACCATAGCAACAAGACTAAACAGATGTTAAAATTTCTAAAATGATAATTTGAAACACAAGTTAATAGTATTATGACTTGGGACCAACCCCTACCCCCACTATATGACTTATTCTGCATCCGAATTACATTGTTCTATTTTTCAGTTTCCATGACAACCACTGCAAACAGATGCATTTTGATAGAAAATCGGTAATTTGGACATAAACTACAATATTTTCTGAAACTCAGTATATGTGTTATCTGAACCACAATCTGTACTGAATTTTTTTTCAAAGGTTAAAGCAACAGTTCCAGAGAACTCTAGTTTCCATGGGAATAGAAGTTAATTATTGACAAATGCTACTAAACGAGGCTAAGCAACGAACCAAAGTGTGGCCGTTTGTTTAATTTTCCTTAGCTTCGTGGTTGCATTTCCTTTAGGAAATGCCTTTCTCGTATGGAATACGGTCCACGAAGCTAAGGAAAATCAACTACTTTCGCTAAGAAAGATTTTCCTTAGCTGAGATGGTCTATTCATAGTGGGCTATTTTACTTGTGTGAGGCAGATTTGGGGTTTTTTGATAGGCGAAAAAACTAGCCTTTAAAAGTACCCTGAAATTTTGCATGTATATACTACTCGGCGAGGCGCATCTTTTGGGCCGGGTCTCATATCCAGGAAAAATCTGGTTTCCATGGCAACGGACTTCAAAAAAAGTCTATGTATTTCAAGTCAATATTTATAACTCTATTTGTAGGAAAACTATAATAGATTTAAACTTGGGGTTTTGCAACACAACTATAAGGTCCATAGCAGATCCGATTGAGGCTAAATAGAAAATCCAGTTACCTTGGCAACCGGGATAAACAGATGTTAAAATTTATAAAATGATAATTTGAGGCCTAAGGGCAAGGTGTTATGACTTGAGACCAACCCCTACCCCCACTATATAACTTATTCTGCATCCGAATTACATTGTTCTATTTTTCAGTTACCATGACAACAGCCGAAAACAGATGTTTTTATACAAAAATTATTCATTTGGACATAGACTTCGCGATAAAATTTTACAAAACTGGGTATGTGTTATCTGCACCACTAGTTGGAACTTTTAGTGAAACTTAAATCATTCCAGAAATTTAGTTACCATGGTAACTGTAGTTTATTAAACTCTATATCATTCAAGTCTATATTGATAACTCTATTTCTAGCAAAACTGTAATATATATAAACTTGGGGTTTTGTAACTCATCTATAATTTCCATATCCATCCAAGCCGTTTGAGGTTAATTAGAAAGTACAGTTACCATAGCAACAAGACTAAACAGATGTTACTATTTATAAAATGATAATTTGAAGCACAAGTTAATAGTATTATGACTTGGGACCAAGACCTACCCCCACTATATGACTTATTCTGCATCCGAATTACATTATTATATTTTTCAGTTTCCATGACAACCACTGCAAACAGATGCATTTTGATAGAAAATCGGTAATTTGGACATAAACTACAATATTTTCTGAACTCGGTATATGTGTTATAATCTGAACCACAATCTGGACTGAATCTTTTTTCAAAGGTAAAACCCACAGTTCCAGAGAACTCTAGTTTCCATGGGAATAGACGTAAATTATTGGCAATTGCTACTAAACTAGGCTATAAGCAACGAACCAAAGTGTGGCCGTTTGTTTAATTTTCCTTAGCTTCGTGGTTGCATTTCCTTTAGGAAATGCCTTTCTCGTAATATATAGTAATCATTGAAAAAATTTAATAGTCATTACAGTGTGAATATTTCACTCCTGGTTAAAAATTACATTCGAATGAATTCAAATCTAGCTATGTTGCATTTATTATAAATTTATAACTTTGTTTGTATTTAAACGTTACGCAGACATACTGCATAATGTAAGACACAAAGACACACTTATATAATATTTTTAACCAAGTGTTTCAAATATTTTAAATATCAGAAATAATAATAATTAATCCATATTTTAATGTACGCGGCGAAAAGTTTTAGCAAATTAACCTTTACTAGGGAGGAGGGAGGGGAGAACCATATCATAATAACGGGAACCTATGAGATTAAATGATAAGATTTAGCGTTTTGTATCACCTAGCAACCTTAGATTACGAACAATGGCTATAATAATTAGATTTACCACACACCTTGATTACCTATGATTTATTCACCAATATTTTGTTGGCAAGAATTATGCCGGTTTTGGATTTAATTAATTTATTTAGGGTTGGTATATTAATTAGTTGAAAGGGAAGGGATACGCGATGGCGCGTGGTTGTAGGCTTGTAGATATTCCCATTGGTGATATCTCCTTTGCAGAAGTGAAGGCTGCTGCAAAGAGCATTAAGACCAATCGTGCCAGTGGAGTAGATGGTGTTCCCCCTGAGGTCTTTAAAATACCTGAGTGTTTAAAGCTCATCTATCCCATCATAGTAGACATGTATCGAACAACAAGAGTCCCACAAGAAATGAAAACAAATAAGTTGGTGCCAGTTCCCAAGAAAGGCAACCTAACTCTCTATGGTTCTTTTCGGGTAATCTCATTGATCTCGATTGCTGCAAAGCTATACAATCCACGAAGCTAAGGAAAATCAACTACTTTCGCTAAGAAAGATTTTCCTTAGCTGAGATGGTCTATTCATAGTGGGCTATTTTACTTGTATGGAGCAGATTTGGTTTTTTTTGACCGGTGAAAAAACTAGCCTTTAAAAGTACCCTCAAATTTTGCATGTATATACTACTCGTCGAGGCGCATCTTTTGGGCTGGGTCTCATATCCAGGAAAAATCTGGTTTCCATGGCAACGGACTTAGAAAAAAGTCTATGTCCACGAAGCTAAGGAAAATCAACTACTTTCGCTAAGAAAGATTTTCCTTAGCTGAGATGGTCTATTCATAGTGGGCTATTTTACTTGTATGGGGCAGATTTGGTTTTTTTTGGTCGGGGAAAAAACTAGCCTTTAAAAGTACCCTGAAATTTTGCATGTATATACAACTCATCAAGGCGCGTCGTGTGGGATGGGTCTCATCTCCAGGAAAAATCTGGTTTCCATGGCAACGGACTTAGAAAAAAGTCTATGTATTTCAAGTCAATATTTGTAACTCTATTTGTAGGAAAACTATAATACATATAAACTTGGGGTTTCTCAACACAACTATAAGGTCCATAGCAGAGCCGATTGAGGTTAAATAGAAAATCCAGTTACCTTGGCAACCGGGCTAAACAGATGTTAAAATTTTTAAAATGTTAATTTGAAGCCTAAGGTTAAGGTGTGATGACTTGGGACCAATCCCTACCCCCACTATATAACTTATTCTGCGTCCGAATTTGATTGTTCTATTTTGCAGTTACCTTGACAACCGCTGAAAACAGATGTTTTTATACGAAAATTATTCATTTGTACATAGACTTCACGATAAAATTTTACGAAACTAGGTATGTGTTATCTGGACCACTAGTTGGAACTTTTAGTGAAACTCAAAACATTCCAGAAATATCTAGTTACCATGGTAACTGTAGTTTTTTTAAAGTTATATATCATTCAAGTCTATAATCATAACTCTATTTGGAGAAAAACTGTAATATATATAAACTTGGGGTTTTGCAACTCATCTATAAGGTCCATATACAAGCCGTTCGAAGTTAATTAGAAAATCCATTTACCATAGCAACAAGAGTAAACAGATGTTAAAATTAATAAAATGATAATTTGAAGCACAATTTAATAGTATTATGACTTGGGACCAACACCTACCCCCACTATATGACTTATTCTGCATCCGAATTACATTGTTCTATTTTTCAGTTTCCATGACAACCACTGCAAACAGATGCATTTTGATAGAAAATCTGTAATTTGGACA
Organism: Nemertoderma westbladi; assembly: GCA_032718475.1. NCBI lineage: Eukaryota > Metazoa > Xenacoelomorpha > Nemertodermatida > Nemertodermatidae > Nemertoderma > Nemertoderma westbladi. The sequence continues at coordinate 50,780 of JAUCBJ010003524.1, read as the reverse complement.
TAAACTACAATATTTTCTGAAACTCGATGTGTTATCTGAAAAACAATCTGGACTGAATCTTTTTTCAAAGGTAAAACCAACAGTTCCAGAGAACTCTAGTTTCCATGGGAATAGAAGTTATTTATTGGCAAATGCTACTAAACTAGGCTAAGCAACGAACCAAATTGTGGCCGTTTGTTTAATTTTCCTTAGCTTCGTGGTTGCATTTCCTTTAGGAAATGCCTTTCTAGTATTTCAAGTCAATATTTAAAACTCTATTTGTAGGAAAACTATAATCCACGAAGCTAAGGAAAATCAACTACTTTCGCTAAGAAAGATTTTCCTTAGCTGAGATGGTCTATTCATAGTGGGCTATTTTACTTGTGTGAGGCAGATTTAGTGTTTTTTGGTCGGGGAAAAAACTAGCCTTTAAAAGTACCCTGAAATTTTGCATGTATATACTACTCATCAAGGCGCGTCGTGTGGGATGGGTCTCATATCCAGGAAAAATCTGGTTTCCATGGCAACGGACTTAGAAAAAAGTCTATGTATTTCAAGTCAATATTTATAACTCTATTTGTAGGAAAACTATAATAGATATAAACTTGGGGTTTCTCAACTCAACTATAAGGTCCATAGCAGAGCCGATTGAGGTTAAATAGAAAATCCAGTTACCTTGGCAACCGGGCTAAACAGATGTTAAAATTTATAAAATGTTAATTTGAAGCCTAAGGTTAAGGTGTTATGACTTGGGACCAACCCCTACCCCCACTATATAACTTATTCTGCGTCCGAATTTGATTGTTCTATTTTGCAGTTACCATGACAACCGCTGAAACAGATGTTTTTATACAAAAATTACTAATTTGGACATAGACTTCGCTATAAAATTTTACGAAACTGGTTATGTGTTAACTAGACCACTAGTTGGAACTTTTAGTGAAACTAAAAAACATTCCAGAAATATCTAGTTACCGTGGTAACTGGAGTTTATTACAGATTATATCATTCAAGTCTATATTCATAACTCTATTTATAGAATAACCGCAATAGATATAAACTTGGGGTTTCTCAACTCAATGATAAGGACAATAGTCGAGCTGATTGAGGTTAATTAGAAAATCCAGTTACCAGGGCAACCATGCCAAACAGATGTTCAAATTTATAAAATGGTTATTTGAAGCATAACATTAAGGTATTACGACTTGGGACCAATCCCTACCCCCACTATATCACTAATTCCGCATCCAATTTAATTTACAATCAATTTACAATTTAATCCAATTTAATTTCCATGACAACCACTACAAACAGACGTTTTAACAATTAAATACTTTGTTTTACACATTAACTACTCAATGAAACTGAATTGAAGTATGTGTCACCTGGAACCACAAACCGGATCTTAATGTAATCCTCAGCAGTTCTAGAAAATTCCGGTTGCCATTGTAATATGAGTTTTTAAGGCATATGCCTCTTAACTCTGTAAAGCAATGAAGTGATGAGTCAAAGTGTGTTTAATTTTCCTTAGCTTCGTGGTTGCATTTCCTTTAGGAAATGCCTTTCTAGTAGTGAATAACTGGTAGAACATCACTTTGTATAAGTGGACATTAATTTCAGTAGTCCACGAAGCTAAGGAAAATCAACTACTTTCGCTAAGAAAGATTTTCCTTAGCTGAGATGGTCTATTCATAGTGGGCTATTTTATTTGTATGGGGCAGATTTGTTTTTTTTTGGTCGGGGAAAAAACTAGCCTTTAAAAGTACCCTGAAATTTTGCATGTATGTACTACTCATTGAGGCGCGTCGTGTGGGATGGGTCTCATATTCAGGAAAAATCTGGTTTCCATGGCAACGGACTTAGAAAAAAGTCTATGTATTTCAAGTCAATATTTATAACTCTATTTGTAGAAAAACTATAATACATATAAACTTGGGATTTCTCAACTCAACTATAAGGTCCATAGCAGAGCCGATTGAGGTTCAATAGAAAATCCAGTTGCCTTGGCAACCGGGCTAAACAGATGTTAAAATTTATAAAATGTTAATTTGAAGCCTAAGGTTAATGTGTTATGAATTGGGACCAATCCCTACCCCCACTATATAACTTATTCTGCGTCCGAATTTCTTTGTTTTATTTTGCAGTTACCATGACAACCGCTGTAAACAGATGTTTTTATGCAAAAATTACTCATTTGGACATAGACTTCGCGATAAAATTTTACGAAACTGGGAATATGTTATCTGGACCATTAGTTGGAACTTTTAGTGAAACTGAAAACAGTCCGGAAATATCTTGTTACCATGGTACCAGGAGTTTATTAAAGTCTATATCATTCAAGTCTAAATTCAATACTCTATTTGTAGCAAAATAATGTAATAAATATAAATTTATGGTTTTGCAACTCATCCGAAAGGTCCATATACAATCCATTCGAGGTTAATTACACAATCCAATTACCATAGCAACAAGACTAAACAGATGTTAAAATTTCTAAAATGATAATTTTAAACACAAGTTAATAGTATTATGACTTGGGACCAAGACCTACCCCCACTATATGACTTATTCTGCATCCGAATTACATTGTTCTATTTTTCAGTTTCCATGACAACCACTGCAAACAGATGCATTTTGATAGAAAATCGGTAATTTGGGCATAAACTACAATAATTTCTGAAATTCGGTATATGTATTATCTGAACCACAATCTGTACTAAATTTTTTTTCAAAGGTTAAACCAACAGTTCCAGAGAATTCTAGTTTCCATGGGAATATAAGTTATTTATTGGCAAATGCTACTAAACTAGGCTAAGCAACAAACCAAATTGTGGCCCTTTGTTTAATTTTCCTTAGCTTCGTGGTTGCATTTCCTTTAGGAAATGCCTTTCTCGCTTTCTCGTGTATTCATAGTGGGCTATTTTACTTGTATGGAGCAGATTTAGTGTTTTTTGACTCCAGAAAAAACTAGCCTTTAAAAGTACCCTGAAATTTTGCATGTATGTACTACTCATCAAGGCGCGTCGTGTGGGATAGGTCACATGTCTGGGAAAAATCTGGTTTCCATGGCAACGGACTTAAAAAAAGTCTATGTATTTCAAGTCAATATTTATAACTCTATTTGTAGAAAAACTATAATAGATATAAACTTGGGGTTTCGCAACACAACTATAAGGTCCATAGCAGAGCCGATTGAGGTTCAATAGAAAATCCAGTTGCCTTGGAAACCAGGCTAGACAGATGTTAAAATTGACAAAATGTTAATTTGAAGCCTAAGGTTAAGGTGTTATGACTTGGGACCAACCCCTACCCCCACGATATAACTTATTCTGCGTCCGAATTTGATTGTTCTATTTTGCAGTTACCATGACAACCGCTGAAAACATATGTTTTTATATAAAAATTACTCATTTGGACATAGACTTCGCGATAAAATTTTACGAAACTGGGAATGCGTTATTTGGACCACTAGTTGGAACTTTTAGTGAAACTCAAATCATTCCAGAAATATATAGTTACCTTAGTAACTGTCCACGAAGCTAAGGAAAATCAACTACTTTCGCTAAGAAAGATTTTCCTTAGCTGAGATGGTCTATTCATAGTGGGCTATTTTACTTGTATGGGGCAGATTAGTTTTTTTTTAAGTCCAGCAAAAACTAGCCTTTAAAAGTACCCTGAAATTTTGCATGTATATACTACTCGACGAGGCGCATCTTTTGGGCCGGGTCTCATATCCAGGAAAATCTGGTTTCCATGGCAACGGACTTCAAAAAAAGTCTATGTATTTCAAGTCAATATTTATAACTCTATTTGTAGGATAACTATAATAGATATAAACTTGGGGTTTCGCAACACAACTATAAGGTCCATAGCAGATCCGATTGGGGCTAAATAGAAAATCCAGTTACCTTGGCAACCGGGATAAACAGATGTTAAAATTTATAAAATGTTAATTTGAGGCCTAAGGGCAAGGTGTTATGACTTGGGACCAACCCCTACCCTCACTATATAACTTATTCTGCATCCGAATTACATTGTTCTATTTTTCAGTTACCATGACAACCGCTGAAAACAGATGTTTTTATTCAAAACTTATTCATTTGGACATAGACTTCACGATAAAATTTTACAAAACTGGGTATGTGTTATCTGGACCACGAGTTGGAACTTTTAGTGAAACTTAAATTATTCCAGAAATTTAGTTACCATGGTAACTGTAGTTTATTAAACTCTATATCATTCAAATCTATATTGATAACTCTATTTGTAGCAAAACTGTAATATATATAAACTTGTGGTTTTGCAACACATCTATAAGATCCATATCCAAGCCGTTTGAGGTTAATTAGAAAATACAGTTACCATAGCAACAAGTCTAAACAGATGTTAAAATTTACGAAATGATAATTTGAAGCACAAGTTAATAGTATTATGACTTGGGACTAACCCCTACCCCCACAATATGACTTATTCTGCATCCGAATTACATTGTTCTATTTTTCAGTTTCCTTGACAACCACTGCAAACAGATGCATTTTGATAGAAAATCGGTATTTTGGACATAAAGTACAATATTTTCTGAAACTCGGTATATGTGTTATCTGAACCACAATCTGGACTGAATCTTTTTTCAAAGGATGAACCAACAGTTCCATAGAACTCTAGTTTCCATGGAAATAGAAGCTAATTATTGGCAAATGCTACTAGACTAGGCTAAGCAACGAACCAAAGTGTGGCCGTTTGTTTAATTTTCCTTAGCTTCGTGGTTGCATTTCCTTTAGGAAATGCCTTTCTAGTATTACAGTGAATCGCATATTTCTAACGTATTCAGAACGCCGATTATATCGATCGGATCGATTATATCGATCGGATGTAGGACAATTCGGTCCCGGACAATTCGGTCCCGGACAATTCGGTCCGGACAATTCGGTCCCGGACAATTCGGTCCCGGACAATTCGGTCCCAAAACACTAAATAAATGGGACCGAATTGTCCGGGACCGAATTGTCCGGGACCGAATTGTCCTAGGACCGAATTGTCCTAGGACCGAATTGTCCGGGACCGAATTGTCCGGGGCCGAATTGTCCGGTTCCTGATAGCAACTTTTTAGTGCTTTTTTGATATTGGTAAATGTTCTAGAACATTAGTAGAGATATTTGTTATGGTAGCTAGTGTTATTTAGCTAGAATTTTTTGAAATTTTAAAAATACTGTATTTTTTTATTTTTGTTATTGGTAGTGTTCGAGAACATTATTATATATTATTTATTAAGGTGTAGCTAGTGTTTTTTTTACTAGCTAGCATTTCCTTGAAATTATAAAAATACCTGTGAAAACAATGATATTTCAGAATTAGGCCTAAACTGTTGCTGAATATATTAATTACCAACAATATTGATGATATTATAACAGTCCCTGAATGAGATCCAGCTAATATCTAGGTTAATAATTTAGGCTTGTTAACCAACCAACAAGACATATACTTACGCAATATATTAAAAAAATCAGCTTTAAACATTTTAAATACATACTATTACTAGCTAGTAAATAATTCACAAGCTCCATCAAAACACCATATGTTCGCGCTTTTAAGACCTTTGGCAGTTTAACCCGCCAATTCTATATGTCTTCTAGGTTATAGTTCGACTTTAGCCTATGACAAGTATTTGACACAAATAATCCAACATTAGCCGAAGCCAGTCTATGCGCGACCATTCACCCGCTGGATATACCCGGAAGACTGGATTCGGATGCTTTAATTTGATTGCGGTGCAGGCCTACCATACTATTCGATTGATCGTTAATATAATTCCTGACAAATATCATTCACTTTCGGGAAATATTAGCAGTTCCTTTAGGACGTGGCGCTCTATCTATATAAACAGAGCTATGGCTTACACTAAACACAACGGAATGGATTATAAGTTACACATAAGGCGCATTCTTTAGGAGATGCTTTATTACGCGGACAAGCACATACAGACTATTGCACACCACTGCACACTGAATTGCCGATAGTCACTGATTTTAATCATATATAAAGAGAATAGCAACCGACATTTGTAGGGCCTATAAAATAGCATTCAATTCACTACAAACCACGATAATATAAGCCGCAATTGCTATATGTAACCGTTCTCTCTAACCTTAGTGTATCAAGAAGATCGGGGTTTCTGATCGTTTATCGTTATTCTCCAAATAACAATATATAAACAACTGATACAATTAACAAACAGTAAATAGCAGTAAATAATGTGCAATACAGCAGTAGGTACCGTACCGTACCGGTCCTCCGGTGCTGTGCTGTGCTGTTCTGAGGTAACAGTTATGTGATCTTATAATTAAAGACGTTCTAATGTTGGAATAATTCAGTAATATTCCACGGCCGATGTTTCTAGGCTCTGGAAAAACCAACACACTGAACCCTGTGAGCTGTTGCAGGAAGATTTCAACACAGAAAGGAAAAGCTCTCATTGGCAGAGCATCAGATTCCGCAGGTTCCACGAATGTCTAAATGCCTAACTATCAGGGTTTTTGCAGCCCTTGGGCAGCACACAAAATGAGTCACTCCGCTCGGTTGCTCTGGTTGCATACTCTGTTGTTATAGCTCTGGTTGGCCGATCGAACATAACAAAGAGGCCCAACATACAGCCAATCAGCCGGTAGCTTGCATCATTCGAGTTAGGGAGCTTTTTAGAGTATTCCAGCGCCTTGGGGGGGGAACTGGATTGCGGAGCAAAGGGCCAGTTATATCCCACAAAAGCTTTTACACCGCTCCCAGAAAATGGGATTTAAGTCTATAAAATATACAAAATCACAGTTTCTAAAATATAAAAATACTCTAAACAGTTAGTCTTTTCTTGCGCGGACGGCGTTTACGCAGTTTTTTGAGGCTAGTAAGAGTCCTTTTCTCTTTGGGGCGAGCCACTTTACGAGGAGGGCTATAACTCCTGGATGAAGGGTGCAATATGATTGCATCAGAAGGTGTAGGATTATAGTCGGGGTATCCGCCATTTCGATATGCTTCTCCTCGAGCTGATTTTCCTCCGCTCATCGTTGGATACGTTCGTCCAAAACTCTCGCCAAGAATAGGGTCGTCCAAGTTCAATATCGTCTTAGAGATTCGGGATTTCCCAATCGAACTGGGATAAAGCCAATCCGTTTACCGCTTGGACTTGCTGTTATAATTTAAGTTTATCTGAACAAACGTAGGTTTCTTTTCTGATCTTTGTAGAATAGCGTCTAACTCGTTTCGTACAACGCTCTCCTCCACCTTGATGACGGGTTGTATCGTGTTAAACGGGGACGATTACGATTATACGGTTGAATGGCGATATCAGGTGCCCGTGCCCCAATCCGGCCAGGTAAGATGGGCGGATATTTAGGGAGCCCACAACCGGAGTGCCACCGACTAACGGTTCGGATAACACTAGATCTCTGAACGGTGAGTACAGCTCGGGAGGATCCGTCATACTAATAGGATCAAGAGCCTGAGGTCTCACTAGGGAATGAGGAGGTCTGATCGAGTATTCCGGAACTCTGATCATAGGTTTATTTAAGGATCGTTTGAGCCGAGCGAGCGTAGGTGATACATCGAACAAGTTTCGGTTTCCGTGGATGTTTATGTCTTTCCGTTTATTAGTTGGGTCTAGGGCATTTATCGTAATAATACCAAAGACGCACGTCTGGTAGGGGAAACGTGGGTGATATTTATTTGTTGTTACAATGCTTCTATCAAGAATTCCAAATATACGTTGGAGTTACCGCGTCCATTAGTTTCTTTAGTGTCTTTTCTTTCGAGTCGATTTCAAATAGAATTTTCGCATTTGAATTTCAGTTTATGGTTCCGACTCCGCTGGGCAGGATATATGGTCGACATAGTCCGTATCGTGTAAATCGATAGGATGGCCAGTGGTTAAGAAGTCCATATACGTACCATTACGATGCGTATAGCGAGTAGTGAATTTTCCATAGTCCAATTCACGCGTAAGTTGCTTCTAGGAAATCGTCGATTCGATATAACGACCATCGTCCTCCGTAGTAGTTGGACTAGCGTCGCCGCGTATCAAGCTATCAACAAACGCTTGTAAAGGTGGAGTATATCGCTCCCCGATACCAAGACCATCTTCTATCAACTCCGCCATATCTGCTATATATGAGTTTATTAATATTATAATGAGCTTATAATTAGGCTAGCGAGCGTCGCTGCCTACCCCAATCAGCCCCCGGACAGTGTAAGATCCTCAGCGCAAATGTATCGTCGTCACTGTGTTTTCGCCAACGTTGTAGCTACACAATGACAACGACACTAGCACGAGTCACTCCACTGTCCGTCCCAAAGGCTTAGATACACTTCAGGTTCTTACTGGAGAGTTAGGTTACTTTCACAATTGCGACTCGCTACTGTAAACACACCTTAGTAGTAACATTCGCCTATAAACTCACAAATTCCACACACACAACTGTCACAAATTACACACACTCGGCCATTTGTCCGTTAGTCAGTGCCTTCCAGAATGTCACGTTATTATCATGTATCCTTGGATACTAACAGTGTGCTATTTATTCCGTATGCTATTCAATGAGCAAGCCTTTTATTGTTCTGTTAACTCGCTTCTAATTCTAGCGTGGTTCTTGCTATGGTGACATTATGGAAAGCTAGCGGTAGAATTAGGGTAATTCTCATGCATACAGATCTGGGATGCTATTTAATAGTAAGTCTTTAATGGTCAATATCATCTTTATATATGATTTTATGAATTTTATCGGCTATTGACTCTATATTGGAGATTCTCGCACACTAATACACTTAATAGGTGAATCTCCGCTCCCATGATCTATTAATTAATGGAATTTTGGGAATGTTATAAATTGTATAAAATGACAATTTATGGAATTCATTAAAATATGAATTTAAATTTATTCCCGTAAATTTTATTATTCAATGTTAAATAGACACAATTTTATTCCAGAACATGTCTGGGGACTGGGATCCTTGATTCTAGGAAATTTGTCTCTTTTAAGAGTATCGGTGAGTGCTACGATATCTTAATCGACTAGAATTTCAAAGGATCTAAATTTTGACAGATTTTATAAATATTAATAATTAATATTTAGGATGGGCACCGGTTTATTCCAGAACAAGTCTGGGGACGTTAACCACTGATTCTAGAAATTTGTCTTTCAAGTATATCGGTGGGTGCCGCGATATCTTAATCGACTAGAATTGCAGATGGTCAAAGGGTTTAACAGATTTATTTTGCGTTATACGCTACTGTTAAAGGGACATCACGCTACTATATGTATTATTTAATATACGGTAGGAGAGCAATATCGCACGAAGCAATGTCAGTGTGAAGAGGCAAGTCGTTTCCAAGGTCTACCCAGAGCTTGGTTTAGCCGAGACACAAGGATCTGAACTTTGCATTCCTAATACTCTGCCTACCAATAATACTTGAATATAGTAGTGGCTTTATGGTACTTTGATAAGTACAGACATTTCACCTTACTGTAGTTACGTATTTGTAATGTAATACGGACAGTAAGGAAAGAGAAAAATAATTATTTCTCGCCGTCGCACTAAATATATAATATATAAGTAAATAAGTAATAAGCACTTATATTGCACTAATCTACCAAATAATCGCTAAAATAACATTCTACTAAATAAAATTAAAGAAAACGATTATAATAAATTTGCATAATAATACATACATAATATAAAATAAAAAAAATAAATATAAAATAGTATAGTCACACACCCATTCCGTATGTTGTTACGTGATGGAGTCCCTAGATATTTGTTGGATTAGGGAGGTGGTCGTAGGAAGAGTATCTTGCCTTCCATAGTTTCCGGACAGTTTTCGGTTTCTTTCCAGTAAACATAAACGACCAGCTGGGCGATTGAGTTGTTGTGTTACTTTCTCCGCTCCCTTGGCTTGTCTAATCTTAGCCGGGGTAAGATGAGGAGGCCATTCATCTTCTTTACTTAGGAAGTCGGGTCCACCTAACCACGCTGGCGTATCTATCAGTTCTTGAGGAGTTGCTCCTCTGGAAGCGATGTCGGCTAGATTGATCGTCTCGGGACAATGTCTCCATTGATCTACATTGGAGTTGCTATCGTCATTATCTGAGGAGTATGATGTTCCCTCAGTTGGGTCGTCAACTTCACTGCTCTCCACTTCCCGTTCACTTAATTGATATACCTGATCTTTCGGTAATCTTTCCATGAGAGTTCTACGGGAAGGGCCCGTAAAGTACCAACCCACTCTAGTTCTTCCCGCATAAGCTTGTAGTGGTTGCGGTTGAGCAGGCCATTTCTCTAATGTCTCGAGCGCTTCATGCGCATTTTGACCGATGAGTATTTGGACTCCAGGGTAATTGGTGTTGAATCTAGGTATTTCAAGCCGCTGGGTGAAATCGTCCTCATCCCAGTTATAAGGTTCCACTTGGCTGGTAGCGAAGTTCTTTATCGCTACCATTTTTACTGAGCTTATGCTGTGTTCTCCTAGTTCATCCTGGGGGGTGGACAACGCGCCTACATAATAATCCGCTATTACGGTAGATTTCCAAACCTGCATAATCCCTGACATGTTTAGCTTAGTTCGGAACTTGGGTTGTCCAGCAAATATGTCTTCGGCTAGTTCTTTGTCGATGAATGTTCCTGTGCTACCGGAGTCAAGGAGGGCGTTCACTATATAACTCCTCTTAGGTCCGTGGACCCTTAACTGTACTACAGGAAATTCTCGGATTCCTACATTGGAAGTTGTCGCTTTCCAAGATGGTTGTCGATCAGAAGTAGTTAGGGTGAGGTCACTGTCGGTGTCTTTTTCATATGTGAGTGCTCGATACACTGCAGTATTTGTCATGTAACAGGATTCATTTTCGTCGGAAAATTCATCCGTATAGAATCCTTCCATCTCAGAACTTTGGTCAGTGTCGTTCACATCACTGAATTGGACATGTAGTTCGGAATCACTTACCTGACTCTGGCTGTTTCGCTCGAATTCAGTGTGCAACAAGCTATGATGTTTTGCACCGCACTTTGCACACCTTGCGTCAGAGTAACAGGTTCGCCGTTGGTGTCCTTGTCTGAGGCAATTATAACACAACCGCTTATCCCACATGACTTCTCGTCTCTCCGTTAATGATTTCTTTAGGAATTCATCACACGTATTCAAACGGTGGGTCCCGTCACATAGCACACATTTCAGTTTGAAGTTACTTACCTTGTTTTGAACAACATTGTGCACACTCGTTCTTTCATCGGGCTTTCTTACCTGAATTCTCTTAGGAGACGTAGGAGGAGTTTTTCTTAACGGTTCTCTCCTGTCATTGGTTCGAGACTTGAATTTACTCCCCTGTTCTTTAGGTGTTTTATTGACATAATAAGATCTTTCAGTATCTTTCCCGCTATCCTCTCCTTGAGAATTCTGGCTTTCGCCGTCGTCGGTATAACATACTGGTGTTACCTTTCTCCTAGAAACGGGTTTCTCACTTACCTTACTTTCCGATGTCTTCTCTCTGGACTGCTTTATGAGCTGTAATTTCACCTCGCCATCCAAGAATGACATGAGATCAGCCATGGTAGGGTCTCGTTGTTGTTGTTCCATCATATATAACACTTTCTTGTCCCAGCGTGTACCTACTCCACCTTTCGGTAAAGTAGAAGTCACTGCTCTAATTACCATAGCACTCTGATACTCATGAGACTTACCTAGCCAATCTAATTGTCGGCAGATCTCCTGAATCTCATCGGAAAACTCGATAATCCCGCTGCTAATAAACTTTCGGGGCGCTACCAACTTTGCATACAAATACCCAGCTATGTTATTCCTATTACCATACCTGAAGTTTAGAGTATCCCAAACTTGTCTTAATCCCTCTGGATGTCCAACAAATTTTATCGCCATTAACTTAGGAGGTCCTTCCAAGCATTCGATGAGGTATCTGAGTTTCTCTCTGTTAGATAGCACAGAGTTCTGTATGTTATCTTTATAATATTCATTAAAAGGTAACCATTTCATCTCATCTCCATTGAACTTGACGATCTCTCCCACCTTTACCGCTTGGCGGGCTTCGGTTCTAGCCATTTGACGCGTAAAACTTTCTTGGGCCATCGTGTTATTTAATATCGAGTTATCGGTATATAAATTTCTCGGATTATTATCAAGTCTATAAGGGATATCATTGTCAACAGGTTTATAATTACCCTTAATAGGGTTTACTATAGGAGTTTCTACTTCGCTAGCAGTATAGATGCGTGTAGGCTCCACACCTTGCGCATGAGATACTTCAGACCTAACGGGTTGACATATTGTTACAGGGGGTGGTGGTATACCCTTTTGTAAATTGACTAATTTATCGCGTTCTAACGCGATACTTTGCTGCACTTCTTGCAACTCTAACCTACTTTCCCTTACGGTTCCCTTCAACTGTTGAACAGTCCCTTCTAACTCTCGGACCTGTTGGGAGGAGCACACTTGATTCTCCTCCATCTTTCCGAGGAGAATATCCATCCCCCGCCATCTCTCGTCTACCCAATCAACCGCCGAAGCGGGATTCGCCAACGTCGTAGCGGGCAGACGAGGGACTATGGGCGATATATCCTTTATATTTCGCTCGGAGTCCAGGACCGACACTGTTTCAGGGGCTGCTCCTCTAGGCACGGATAATTTGGTGCTGTGTAAAGGGAATTTAAAGGTAGGTTCAGGGAGCACAGGTGTCTCTATCACCGAAGGGGTGATTTCAAGAACAGGCCTAATTATTTCAGGCTCATCTACTATAGTAGGGAGTCTATTTATGGTAATAATTTGGTCTGTGGGTTCTGTACTACCTACGGCTGTGCTAGCTAATTGTCTTTTAACAGCTGGGGGCAAATCAGGCAATTTATGCCGGTGAGATGTTCTTCTACGCCTACTGAGACGAGATCTATTTCCTCCGCCTTCAGGATCGGTGGTATCGCCTTCCTCCGATGATGTATATCCTTGGCGTTTGGGAGTAGATCGACTCATCATCTGCATTCGACTATCTGTTAACTGTTTATTTATGTTGTCTTGCGTCTCTTGCAGATTTTCCAACTCTAGTTGGGTGGCCTCTTCAGACGCTCTCCGTTCTGCTTCTGCCACTGCCTCCGCCGCTTTTCTTTCCGCTTCAGCCGCTGCAACTGCCGTTGCTACCGCAGCTTTTCTTTCAGCTTCCGCCGTTGCCATTGCTACTGCTACTGCTACTGCTTTTCTGTCTTCTATTCGTTTTTTCTTGACTTGTTCTTCTTGGGCTCTAGCGATGCGGAGATGTTCATCAAACTTAGCTTGGTCCGCAGCTATCATATCCGCATCGATTACGTCCAACACAAGTTTGGCTCCTTCACTATTAGGGCTAAGTCCTTCCAGCCTTCTCTTCAACTCTTCATCACCCAAAAAGCGTTGATAGTCTGACAGATAGATGTCAATAGCATCCCTCTTATGCGGTTTCTCAGCTGTCGCTTCACTTTCCACTTGGGAAAAGGTAGCGTCTGTGGATTCCCCAAGTGTTGAGCGCTCATCTAACTGCGATTTCCACGGGGCAGCTCTTTGAACTTGGAGTCTCACCCGCTGTAACCAAGTCTTTACGGCAACTTGCAACGACGTGTCTTGCTTTCTTTTCGAAGCCTCCTCAAAGGCAGATAAGATTAGTCTGATTCTTAGAATTCTTTCTCTAACTTGATAAAGCAGCTCTCCCTGCTCTTGAGGTCCTTGTGGTTGTCTAAACAGTTGTTCCTCTAATCGCTCCATAGAGCTGAAGAATCCCTGTACGTATCCGGCTGCTGACCTCTTCCATACAGCTGGATCGATGGTTTCCTTTGTTACTCCCATCCTGTGTATGTCTTCCCAAGCGGCTTCCGATAAGTCAAACGGTAGTCCGGGTCCGGGGAAGCTCCCTTGCGACTCGACAATAGACTTCAGTTCTTCCCGTGTATATCCCGCATAACTATCCTTGGTCGATCGCTTACTTCTCGTCCAATCAATCTGGTGTTCTTCCACCGCAATCAATAACCTGGTGAGTACGGCTGCAGGAAGGATGAGAAGGGGATCCGAATAAACCGTATCCGCTATCTTTGCTCCGCGTTCGGTCGTTAGCTCAACAGTATCCGAACTACTGGAGCTCTCGGGTCGCTGAGAACTAGGTTCTTGGCTAGGAGGTTGCTGCTGTTTGACAGCTGCTTCTTGATCCCGCTTAACTTGGGCCCGAGTACCGATGATAGACCTACGGTGATGGATTAGCCTAGGGTCTGATATTACTACAGGAGGGATGACCTTCCTCACAGTAGGAGGTGAACTGAACTTAGGTCTAGACGGTTCCACACCCCTATCTGAGTCGCAGATAGTTACATCTAATAAACTGTCTGACAGGTTCTGCTTAGTATCAGACATGTTTGTTTGCACAGTTGAATGCCTACTGCTATACTACAGTCTAAGCAAGTCTAGTAATTCAGTATTAACTGTTAGCCTAGTAATTAATTACCGATACTGCTACTCAGTGTAGCGTGATATATATATAATATATTAGAATACCGGTATGCTTATAGTATATATATAAGTATTATTACAGACTAGGTTTGTCACAGAATACCGGTATATAATTTTAGCACAAATATATATAAATATATAATAGGCCTATCGTGAATACCGGTATACAGCCTACACTTATAGTATATATAAGTATAATTCTGGACTAGAATTAATTACAGAATACCGGTATAATTTCAGCCTAAATTTATAGAAATAAAGATAATAGGCCTATCGTAAATACCGGTATATCAATTATTTTAAATAATTGAATTTCTGAATTTTAGGGGTTACTTGGTTACTTTACTTACTTTATTACCGTTATTTGAGCAGTAGTCCAACTAATATTGAGACCTAATTGTTGTATGGCAGGCCTACTATTTATAAATCATTAGAGTTGATTTATAATATATATACCCGTTTAATGGGTTTTGTCAATATTTGATATAAATGTTATTATTTCTGAGAAAGAGTCACTACACAGAAGCTGTGCGCTCTCAGTGAAGTGCTACTTGTTGGACACTAAAACAAATAATTCTAATTTACCTAAGTTACTTAATACTACAAATTACGTACAATTCGGGGTGAGATTACAATCTCTAAATAAACACAAAAATTACAAAAAACACAAATACGAATTTTTAGGGTAATTTTACAAGAAGTCTACAAACCAGACTAACAAAGGGTTAGAAATCTGGTTATTACAAACGGATAGGATACTACGGTATTTGAAAATAATAAGTAGTAGTAAATACACTGCGTTGTCCAGATAGGAAAATACCACCGTCTGACGACCTATAGCCGTATCGCTATAGGTACTACGTTATGTATCACGGAGTGTCCCTACCTAGAAGTTAATTACCGCGGTCTACCAGAACCAACGTGCCTATTAACCACTTTACAACACAAATATACTGCCTACACACTAATTACCTTCGGAAAGCACTGTACACTAAACCCTAAATTAGGTACAAGTACTTGTACAACAAATAATCAGTAGTTAAAAATACTTGAACAGCTAAAAGAACCACGGTATCTGCTGGAGTGACCGGTGCACAAAATCACCAGTCTTTACCTACGCCAAGCAGCCCTGATGTAGTACCGGGGTTAATTTAACTATAACGGTATATATAACGAGCACAATTACTGTAGGAATAAACTTGGGGATATGAATGTTGCGAATAATCGCATAAACTCTGAAGAATAAATATTACGCTACCCGTACAAACTACTCAAACAAAACACAAACCAAATGCTGGCAGACTACTATCAAGCCTAAATAAATTACAGTATGTGCAGATTCCAAAATGGTTAGTTAGTATGCGTTCTAACTGAGTAGTATGACTTATTCTTTCAGAGGGGGTTTACCTTACAGCTCTGGCTGCCCCAACGTTCCCAACTAGTACTTTATCGGACATACACTCTACACACACTACAATCCCTTCAGACCTAACAACAGCTAGACAACAATCTAGCCTATAAATTATCTGAATAAGAAATATTACGGTACCTGTACAGACTACACAAATAAAGTACAAACCAAACGCTGGCAGACTACTATCAAGCCTAAATAAACTACAGGACATGCAGACTCAGAAATGGTTAGTTAGTATGCGTTCTAACCCAGTAGTACGACTTATTCTTTAGGTGGGGATTTACCTTACAGCTCTGGCTGCCCCTACTTCCTAACCGTTCTTTATCGGACATACACTCTACATGCACTGCAATCCGTTCAGACCTAACAACAGTCAGAACAACAGTCCAGCCTACAAATTATCTGTACGATCTGAGCAGGGTTACACGCCTTCTGCTCAATATTAGCCTACTAGTAAATTAAACTGACAGAAATAAGTAAAATCTCAATAAAAAACCAGGGCTGCAGTCCCTGATCAATTATTAAGGCCTACCGGTATATAACTATCAAAATCGAATAATACTGCTGTACCTGTACTGTAAGTACCGGTTCGGTCAGTTGGGCCTACAGGCCTACAGGTACCGGTTGTCCGGTACTTCAGCTTTATTGCCTACTGCAATCAGAAAATAACTGTTACTGTTCGCGCTTTTAAGACCTTTGGCAGTTTAACCCGCCAAATCTATATGTCTTCTAGGTTATAGTTCGACTTTAGCCTATGACAAGTATTTGACACAAATAAATACAACATTAGCCGAAGCCAGTCTATGCGCGACCATTCACCCGCTGGATATACCCGGGAGACTGGATTCGGATGCTTTAATTTGATTGCGGTGCAGGCCTACCGTACTATTCGATTGATCGTTAATATAATTCCTGACAAATATCATTCACTTTCGGGAAATATTAGCAGTTCCTTTAGGACGTGGCGCTCTATCTATATAAACAGAGCTATGGCTTACACTAAACACAACGGAATGGATTATAAGTTACACATAAGGCACATTCTTTAGGAAATGCTTTGTTACGCGGACAAGCACATACAGACTATTGCACACCGCTGCACACTGAACTGCCGATAGTCACTGATTTTAATCATATATAAAGAGAATAGCAACCGACATTTGTAGGGCCTATAAAATAGCATTCAATTCACTACAAACCACGATAATATAAGCCGCAATTGCTATATGTAACCGTTCTCTCTAACCTTAGTGTATCAAGAGGATCGGGGTTTCTGATCGTTTATCGTTATTCTCCAAATAACAATATATAAACAACTGATACAATTAATAACAAACAGTAAATAGCAGTAAATAATGTGCAATACAGCAGTAGGTACCGTACCGTACCGGTCCTCCGGTGCTGTGCTGTGCTGTTCTGAGGTAACAGTTATGTGATCTTATAATTAAAGACGTTGTAATGTTGGAATAATTCAGTAATATTCCACGGCCGATGTTTCTAGGCTCTGGAAAAACCAACACACTGAACCCTGTGAGCTGTTGCAGGTAGATTTCAACACAGAAAGGAAAAGCTCTCATTGGCAGAGCATCAGATTCCACAGGTTCCACGAATGTCTAAATGCCTAACTATCAGGGTTTTTGCAGCCCTTGGCCAGCACACAAAATGAGTCACTCCGCTCGGTTGCTCTGGTTGCATACTCTGTTGTTATAGCTCTGGTTGGCCGATCGAACATAACAAAGAGGCCCAACATACAGCAAATCAGCCAATCAGCCGGTAGCTTGCATCATTCGAGTTAGGGAGCTTTTTAGAGTATTCCAGCGCCTTGGGGGGGGGGAACTGGATTGCGGAGCAAAGGGCCAGTTATATCCCACAAAAGCTTTTACACCATAGCTACCATAAATAATAATGTTAACAAAAAAAAGTAAATTTTTTTTATTTAAAAAAAAAACTAGCTAGCAAAAAAAACACTAGCTACCATATAATAATATATATTAAGGTTCTAGAACATTCACCATTATATAGTACAGTACCAATTAAATTTGGTCCCGGACAATTCGGTCCCGGACAATTCGGTCCCGGACAATTCGGTCCCGGACAATTCGGTCCCGGACAATTCGGTCCCGGACAATTCGGTCCCGGACAATTCGGTCCCGGACAATTCGGTCCCGGACAATTCGGTCCGAAAACATAAAATTAATGGGACCGAATTGTCCGGGACGCGAATTGTCCGGGACCGAATTGTCCGGACCGAATTGTCCGGGACCGAATTGTCCTGCTTCCGACCTAAATGTAACAAAATTACCTATATAATTGTATAAAAAATTGGAATATTCAGAGTGTACAATCCTTCCGAGTGTATTTATGTAAATCATCCTCGCTGCACTCGGTACATAAATACAACAATTATACATAACACTGGTAATTACACCGAAAAGTGCAACATTTCACACAATTTTAATAGTCAAGTTCAAGTTTAATCAGACTCAAGTTTACTATTTTTTGTTGCCGTAGCAGAAAAGAGTTGCCATTCCCCAGAAGCGTTAGTTAGAGCTTCACGTGCATCGGGATAACTTCCTGGTTGGAGGGTTGAGACTATTGTTTCCTCGTTGCCAAACTCTATAATACTTATCAACCATGGCTTACAGAGAATTATGAAAGATTTTATTTTCCTGTAGTCCAAATAAACATTGATTTTGTAATTGGACCTAGTCATTAATCCTGTGAAGTTTTTACCATCAAAAAGCTGAATTGAACTGAACTGACCAGGGCAATTATCTTCACTTTTTCCACTTGAGGGTAATTTTAGTAGTGAGGCAGCATTAGGAATCGTAAAGCGCCGGTAGTAGCCAGGATATAAATGATGATAAAAACCATCGAATTTCTGTCTCGAATACAATCTCCATTCTCCAGAAACAACAACCGCTTGTTGAATATCATCGTCAGTAAGTATATCTTGATTGGAGTCGTAGTAGATCGGTTGCGATAAATTGTTCCATAGAACGATATTTTCGGATGGAAGAACGATAATGGAACATTCTGGATCCATTCCGCAGTACTGAGCTGAGTCAATGTCAGGGTAATCACCAGGCAAAAAAGTCGGCCAGAATCCTTCTGGTACCTTGCTGCTCAACCAGGTACCGCAGAATATTCGTGCTGAATTGAAGTTCGGTCTCTTGTAAACAATACGATTCATGCCTGAAAATGTTACTTGCTTTCCCGTGAAATGTTTGCCTTCAAAGAATGTGAGGTTGGGTTGTCCGCATTTTAGAGTGAATCCACCATATAAAGTATTGTATGAAGGATATAAATGACCATGCAATATAGCGATCCCTATTACCAAACCTATAACAACACACATTAATGCAACGATAGCAATGGCCATGATAACAAAGGTTCGGACATTGACTAATGCTGACCACCATGTATTTCTATCATTAATAATTAGTTCGTTGTGATATACTTGAGAAGGATTGAAATTTCTTCCTACCGGAATATGGTACCCGTTCGCATCCAATGTCTGTAATCCTGTACCTGTGGGCATACCGTTTGTATCCTTTGTGTCATTATAGTGAAGTTCTATGGATTCAGCTACCGGAACCACGTTTGATGGATCTTCATATGTGTTAGTGTTAGTATCTGAATCCACATTATTTCCCTCCACAAAAGCCGGGTTTGCAATTTCAAAAGGTAGTGATATACAATCAGAAGAAGCCATTTTAAAGTACTTTATAAGAAAATCTAGTAATCAAAAGTTACATAGGGTTATTATTTATAAATAATGCCTAATGCCTAATATTATATTTACTCTTGTTATAGTTGTAGGCCTATATCAGGCCTAAATTTAAGTTATCATGATTCTAACAAAGGATACCCGAGTTATTATATATTCATTATTACAGATAATGTACAAGTAAATATGTTGGCAATCAGTTTCTATTCTTTTATGAAGAATATCCTTTACTTTCTATGATACATAATCTAAGGGAAATTTTTTCACCTTAATTCATAATTATTGCCAATTCAGTGTTATTTTATATGCCTATTGATTAGTAATACTCTGATAAAATACCCCCGTATTCTAGGTACATTAGACTTGGTTGCACTCCAGACAACACGGGTGTAAATGCTGTGTCGACAGTGTCGGCATAACGTTGTGCGGACAGTATGCATATAATGTGCTGAGTGTCGGCGTTACGTTGTGCCGACAGTGTGCATATAATCTGCTGAGTACCGGCGTTACGTTGTGCCGACAGTGTCGGCGTTACGTTGTGCCGACAGTGTGGCGGGCTAAAACCTAAAAAGGAGACTGTAGGATAAGTGATTAAGTGATACGACTGTAGGGTAAATGATTTTTATCACCGCTGACTGTGAACCCAACAAGTAGTTCTGCGGGGAGTCGTCGCGTTTCGGCAACTGTCGCATTTCGGCAAAAGTCGCGCGTCTCAGCAAAAAAAAGTTGCGTTTCGGCAAAAAAAGATGCGTTTCGGCAAAAAAATTCGCGTTTCGGCAAAAAGGTGCGATTCGGCAAAAAGGTTCCATTTCGGCAAAAAAGTCGCGTTTCGGCAAAATTATTTCTTTATTGCAGGAGAATACACTGTGGAGCCACTATACACTATAGAATTTTTGGTGCGGTGCATCTGTATTGTTTGTGAGGTATCTTGAAATTATATTAAAAATTATATTGAAATACCAACAGTTGGAGTAGAGTACCGCGCCTGTGCCCATTGCAGGAAAGTAAAAGAGGCCGGTGGAGTCAACATGAAAGTTAAGTTTGTACTGATATATTACCTTAATTGTAAATAACAATAATACGAGTAAGGCCTTTGTGCAGCAAAAGCTACGGCACTAGTGTGTTATAGGTACAAATAGTTTTTGTTTTAGAACAGTTCAAAAAATATAAATTTTTTTTTTTAATTTTATTTAGAATTTGTTTCATATAATTTTTAATCGTTGCAGTAGGAGGGTCGTTGTGGTGAGCGCAGAAGCCTCAGGCGTAGGCCTGGGTGGAGCCTCTACAAGTGCAGATCTTGGTGGTAGTAGCAAATATTCAAACGAGAACTTTGAAGGCTGAAGTGGGGAAGGGTTCCATGGGAACATCAGTTGGCTATGGGTCAGTCGATCCTAAGGCGCAGGAGAAGACTGTTGACGAGCGCTGCTAGCCCGGGAGCCCTCACGGGTTCCAGGGTGCGTGATCCTGCCGAAAGGGAATCGGGTTAATATTCCCGAACCTGGAAACGGAAATCGCCGGTTTCATTCAGCGGTGGGTTGGGAAGGTGCCCTCGTGGTGCTGACCCTTCTCTATCGTCGATTCCGGCATGAGCGGTAACGCAAACGAACTCGGTGACGTTGCCAAAAGCCCTGGAAAGAGTTTTCTTTTCTCTGTAAGGATCGGGATCCCTGAAATCAGTTTGGCTGGAAATAGGGAAATCCGTTTCCGTAGAGCAGCGCGGCTCTTGCGGTGTCTGGTGCGCTTTTGGTGACCCTTGAAAAACCGGGGGAGATTATTGGTTTTCGTGCCAGTCCGTACCGATATCCGCTACCGTCAACACCCGAATATAGGCACACCCAAATATGGTCACCCTTGAACATTTTTTGATATATCTGGCTGAATTTTCGTATTGAGTATTCAAAATGAGGTTTTCTAAGTTGACCACTTACCCATTTTTAAGTTTAGTCAACAGCTATTTGACCTGGGGCCTGTAATGATGCAATAAATTGTTGGGGAAAATCAGCTGATGCTTTTCTGTCGCCTGAAATCTCGAGCGACAGTAGGCTATTTTATTGCACCATAGGCTGAATCACAATTATGTAGGTCCATCATAGTTGTATGTGGTGTTTTTAGATATTGAATATATACTTCTTGCAGAAACAACATAGGTTAGGCCTTAGAACAACTCCGTTCTGTAGGCTAGTTAGTACGTGGTGCCCGTTTTTGGGTAGGAATCATGAGCAATCAAAAACGTTACCATAATATAGGCACCTCTCTTTATTTTGTAAATTACAATATCTGTTCTGGTATTATTTATTCTGTTATATATTGAAGTTTTATTATGGCGAAAACGCGACAGTGGGATAACCGAGACATGTTAGCAGCCTACGATGAAGTTATAAACAAGAAAGTACCCATCAAAACTGCTGCTCGTGATTGGGGAGTGCCTCGCACTACATTACAAAATCGAGTCCACGGGAAAGTAACACTTGACTGCAAATTGGGTGCTCCAACGATCATGTCTGAGGAAGATGAATCAGTTCTAGCAGCGTATGTGGAGTATGTTGCAATACGGGGGTACCCAATGACACCAGGGATAGTAATGTTACATGCACGTTGTGTAGACAGTGCCAATGTTCGACATGGGAAATATGATACACCCGTGTTTGATAATAATCATTCGCACCAATATCACTGGTTTCAAGGATTTATAAAACGCCACCCTGATCTAAAGCTGAGAAATCCAGCACGGCAGGACAAAGGCCGAGTTTCAGTCACAGTTGATGATATCCGTGACTATTTCGGAATGGTTAGAAAGGAACTGATTGATGCTGGCATAGCTGTTTCAAAACCAGGTGGTTTTCTGGATATTATCCATCCCGACTGTTTGTGGAACTTTGATGAAACTTCCATAGACCTGTCAAAGGACACAACGAAGGTGGTGATTCCAGTGAAGAAATTAACTCGCGCCACAAAGCTGAAGGCTGGCATTGGTGAACATGTAAGTGCTGGCTGCACTGTTAATGCCAGTGGGAATGACATGCCACCATTCATCATATTCAAGGGTGCCTTTCCTGGTGGAAATTATGCCAAGAATGGACCTGTTGGAGCAGTGTATGGCCGGTCTGAGTCAGGGTTTATAGATGGCGACTTGATGGTCAAATATTTCTCCAAGCTCTTCCTGAAGCACAAGATCGAGAAACAAGGCGTTGTCAACATTCTGACGTTAGATAGTTGTGGTCCACACTTGAACGTTGATCTAATTCGTATGGCACGTATTAACAATGTTCTACTAATTACTTTCGTTCCCAATTCTACACATGTGACGCAACCACTGGACGTTGCAGTGTATAAGAGCTTATAGCCAATATAATTGTGGATATACAGACTTATTTAACATCTGGAAATTTGTAAATCTTGAATGCACTAGATGGTCAAATTTGAAAAGTATGCCCATATTTGGGTGTTGACGGTAGTAGTTAGCTAGTATTTTTTTTAACAAATAATTAAAATTAAAAAATTAACTGTATAGGCCTATTAGGCGAGTCAATCTAGCCGAAAAAGGGTGTCAACCCATAACAAATTCGCAATTCATCCAAACCAATTTATTTTTATTCTACATTACCTTGTTAATACCCCCAAAAAAGTCTATAAAAATATATTATGCGGATCACCTTCAATTTCCTGTTTCTTTCATTAGCAACATGGATTATACATAGCAACAAGGGGTCTATTGGTGGTATTTTCTCCAAATTTGGTACAGACAAACTTTACTCTAATGACTATCGATTGACTGAGGTATGCACTTCTAGATAGTTACCAATTTAGTTTCTAGAGCAACGGAAATTTGTTGTAATAATTTAACCATTTTTAATACCAATTTTGCTGGTACAATATGAGGATCTTATTTACACAACTTCTCTACTAAACGGGTGGATATAACCCCGCCCATCGGATTTATCGACCTAAAAAACCCTTATCCCTATATTTATTTGATATATGATAAACTATTGCGGTTTTCAAACTAAAACAAATAAATAAATTAAACCTAAAATCAATAGAGCAATCACAATTTAATTATGTGGAAAATCTTCACTAATATTAATGGAAATTATGAAATTTCCTTGCAGTGGAATTGTATAATTTTTTTACAACGGTTACCTTAATATATCGTGAAGTTTTTGATATATTTAAAAATTTGATGCGACTTCTAGTTTCCGAGACATAGCAATTAATGTGTAACACGCCAGTGTAAATATTACTAATGTCCCATTGAATCACAGCTTATTGTGAAATTAATTAAATTATTCAGGAACATCACCAATTTGCTACTTACTTTTCCCTACTGTTCCTTTTGTTTGGCTTGTGTTACGCAGAATTTCCATGAATAAACATATGATCCGCAAAATAAAATTTTGTAGACTTTTTTTTGGTCATTAATAAGGTAATATAGAATCCAAAATGTGTGGTTCGGATTGATTGCGAAATACTTATGGGTTTTTTGCTAGATTAAAGATATGCTTAGAATACGTTTACTGTATAATATTTATTATTTAGCAGACAGCGGGTAATATTTTCTGATCAAATCCAACAGAGCAGAAAATGGGTTTTCTTTGTGTAGAAGCTTCCAACGAAACTCAGGTAGTTGTTGGGCGAACGTCAAATCTTAGCTATAGAAATTCGATTATTCTAGAAAATTCACTTTTCCTGACATCAAATAAAACATAACTAACAAAAAGTAAAATTTGTAAGCATTTTTTAAAATTTGTTCTAGAACAAAAAATATTTGTTCTAGAACATTTTATTATTTTTTTTCAATTGTATCTCATGTTCTAGAACATTTCATAAAAATAAATAGCAAAAACTAGCTCGTAAAAAAAAATTTGAGGGGGTTGTACCTATAACTAACTAGTACCTACGGAACTGTTCCCAAAAATTTTCACTTTAAAATAACAATTTTCACTCAAATGATAAAACAATTTTCACTCAAATGATAAAACAATTTTCACTCAAATGATAAAATATTAGCTAGTATGAAAATGGGATGTAATATATAGATAATAAATACAGAAGACAGAGAAGAAAGAAGAATCAACCTGTTGAAATGTAAAAAGACACTAAAGATTGCTACAATGAACGCACGCACGCTGAGAGCACAGAGCAAACAGGGTGACATGGTCAGTCTGGCAATGGAATATAACATCGATATCATATGCATCCAAGAACATCGGATTTGTCATGAAGACACTGCCATGAAGTACAATGACATTGGAAATGGATGGACGTTAGTAACAAGCTCAGCAGTAAGAAACTCGGCCAATGCATCAATTGGTGGAGTAGGAATTCTGCTAAGCCCATTTGCACTTAAGACCCTAAACAACATCGAATCTATAAATTCCAGGGTTATGATCGCAACATTTGATGGGAATCCCAAGACAACAGTTATATGTTGCTACAGTCCAACCAATGCATCAGAGCCAGAACAAGCAGTCAAGTTTTATGAAGATCTGACTAGACTTATTAAGGACATCCCGAAACACAATGTTAAAGTCATTGCTGGTTACCTGAATGCGCAAATTGGCCCAGAAGACATCAAGGGTTACACCTATAACACCAGTTCTAACAGAAATGGGTACTTACTTTTAGACCTAATGGAAGAATGTGAATTGATACCAACAAACAACACATTTGAAAAGAGTAAGGGGAAGCTATGGACCTTTGAATACCCTAATGGAACCAAAGCACAACTGGATTACATCCTTATAAACAAAAAGTGGAGAAACAGCATGATCAACTGCGAGGCATACAGCTCGTTCAACCTAATTGGTTCGGACCACAGAATTGTGACTGCAGAGATCAGACTCAGTTTGAGAGCCAGCAAACCCAGGACAAGCAAGCAAATCAACTATGACTGGGAGAAACTCAGAACTGACAATGCTGTAAAGGATGCTTATACAGTAGAAGTTCAAAACCGCTTTGAAGCACTTCAGTCAATGGATGAAGACCAATCCACCAATTCAATATACCAGAATATAATAACAGCCCACAAGGAATCAGCTAAGAGGCATATCCCCCAGAAACCTAAACGAAAACAGTATGTGCCATGGCAAAACTCTGAGGTTACTTGTAAGAGAGAAGATCTTAAGATAGCCTACAAAGTTAAAACCGAACAACCAACAACCGAAAACATTAACAAGGTTGAGAAAGCTAAGGACGATCTTAAATTGGCCTACAACATCAGCCAGGAAAAGTACATACAGGATAAAACTGAAGCAATTACAACTGCTCACATACAGCAACAATCAAGATCAACAATAGCTCAGATACTTGCACTACGGAGACTGATTGAAGGAATTAAGTCAAAGAATCTCCCCGCAGTCATGACTTTTGTGGACTTCAAGAAGGCATTCGACTCCATCCATAGAGGTAAAATGCTTGAAATCCTAAGAGCTTATGGAATACCAGAAGTAATTGTTGCTGGGATTGGATTGTTATATTGTGACACAGAAGCGCAGGTACTCTCACCAGATGGTGAAACTGAGTTTTTCTCAATCCTGGCTGGCGTACTGCAAGGTGACACATTAGCACCATTACTATTTGTAATTGTGCTGGATTACGCAATGAGGACGGCCACAAAGGGTGAAGATCTGGGATTCACACTTCAAGAACGCAGAAGTAGTAGATATCCGGCAACTACAGTCACAGACACCGACTTTGCGGATGACATCGCCCTGCTCTCTAATACGCTAGCAGATGCACAGCTTCTACTAAATAAAGTGGAGAGGGCTGCTAAGGAGGTTGGATTGCATATAAATGCTACCAAGACCGAATTCATGACCTTTAATGTTGATGGAAACTTGACAACCATTTATAATAATCAACTAAGGAAGGTCGAAGACTTCCAGTACCTTGGATCATGGATAAAGAGTAGCAAAAAGGACATAGAAGTTAGGAAAGCAAAGGCTTGGGTAGCTCTATCAAAAATGGATACCATCTGGAAATCAGATCTCTCCAGGCACCTGAAGACTTAAGTTCTTTCGAGCCACAGTGGAAAGTGTATTTTTATACGGGGGTGAGACCTGGACACTGACTAAATCACTTGAACAACGAATTGATGGTTGCTACACAAGACTACTAAGGGCAGCCCTAAACATCAGCTGGAGACAACACATGACAAACGCCGAGCTTTATGGTACAATACCACCTGTATCAACCACCCTCCGTGAACGCAGATTAAGATTCA
The DNA here is from genome assembly GCA_032718475.1 of Nemertoderma westbladi. Lineage (NCBI taxonomy): Eukaryota > Metazoa > Xenacoelomorpha > Nemertodermatida > Nemertodermatidae > Nemertoderma > Nemertoderma westbladi. The sequence continues at coordinate 23,929 of JAUCBJ010003524.1, read as the reverse complement.
GTGGGCACTGCCCACTTTTCTGGCAACCGACTCATGGAAAGCGTAGTCGTGGACGACCGGCCATAACATATATAGATCAACTTTAAAGGGATACTGAACTTGGGAGAAACGAAATTGCGACAACTATGGAGAATCGGGAAGCCTGGAAGGATCTCATTTCCACTGTCCGAGTTCGCTCGACCTAGTAGTAGTAAATACATTTAATATATTCTGACTTCCTCACACACAGAAACTTTCAACAGAATTTTGTTGTAATATAATACTGTAAACAAAATAATTGTATTGTAAACCAAACACATTATCACCCCCTCCCCTTCTCGCGGCGTTGTTACCGCCGTTTGCAAAACCAATATTTTACATAATAAAATATTCCCGACGTTGCGAAATTCGCGACGAATCCGTCAGTTTCTGCGCCCTACTCGTTTTGTGGGGCGCTGATTCTAATGGAATACATTTCTAATTTTTCAGATTATTGCTAGTCGCATTATTTGCGGGTAATACTGCACATTTTGGTGAAAAAATGTCGTACCCCTCACTAAAAAAAGTACAAGTTTGAGATGACCAGTGCTGTTCTATTGATTCTGTTAACGCATTTTTCAATTTCGTACCTGGTTAATACAGACTAAAAACTAAACTGGAATGAATAATCTATTACGTCCCGGGTACTACAAACAAAAAAAATACAACAATAAAGAACCAAAAAAGGTACAACAAAAAAACTCAAAAAGTGTCGTGTCGTGTCGTGTCGTGTCGTCTCGTGTCGTCTCGTGTCGTCTCGTGGCGTCTCGTGTCGTCTCGTGTCGTCTCGTGTCGTCTCGTGTCGTCTCGTGTCGTCTCGTGTCGTCTCGTGTCGTCTCGTCTCGTGTCGTCTCGTGTCGTCTCGTGTCGTGTCGTCTCGTGTCGTCTCGTGTCGTGTCGTCTCGTGTCGTCTCGTGTCGTCTCGTGTCGTCTCGTGTCGTCTCGTGTCGTCTCGTCTCGTGTCGTCTCGTGTCGTCTCGTGTCGTCTCGTGTCGTCTCGTGTCGTCTCGTGTCGTCTCGTGTCGTCTCGTGTCGTCTCGTGTCGTCTCGTGTCGTCTCGTGTCGTCTCGTGTCGTCTCGTGTCGTCTCGTGTCGTCTCGTGTCGTCTCGTGTCGTCTCGTGTCGTCTCGTGTCGTCTCGTGTCGTCTCGTGTCGTCTCGTGTCGTCTCGTGTCGTCTCGTGTCGTCTCGTGTCGTCTCGTGTCGTCTCGTGTCGTCTCGTGTCGTCTCGTGTCGTCTCGTGTCGTCTCGTGTCGTCTCGTGTCGTCTCGTGTCGTCTCGTGTCGTCTCGTGTCGTCTCGTGTCGTCTCGTGTCGTCTCGTGTCGTCTCGTGTCGTCTCGTGTCGTCTCGTGTCGTCTCGTGTCGTCTCGTGTCGTCTCGTGTCGTCTCGTGTCGTCTCGTGTCGTCTCGTGTCGTCTCGTGTCGTCTCGTGTCGTCTCGTGTCGTCTCGTGTCGTCTCGTGTCGTCTCGTGTCGTCTCGTGTCGTCTCGTGTCGTCTCGTGTCGTCTCGTGTCGTCTCGTGTCGTCTCGTGTCGTCTCGTGTCGTCTCGTGTCGTCTCGTGTCGTCTCGTGTCGTCTCGTGTCGTCTCGTGTCGTCTCGTGTCGTCTCGTGTCGTCTCGTGTCGTCTCGTGTCGTCTCGTGTCGTCTCGTGTCGTCTCGTGTCGTCTCGTGTCGTCTCGTGTCGTCTCGTGTCGTCTCGTGTCGTCTCGTGTCGTCTCGTGTCGTCTCGTGTCGTCTCGTGTCGTCTCGTGTCGTCTCGTGTCGTCTCGTGTCGTCTCGTGTCGTCTCGTGTCGTCTCGTGTCGTCTCGTGTCGTCTCGTGTCGTCTCGTGTCGTCTCGTGTCGTCTCGTGTCGTCTCGTGTCGTCTCGTGTCGTCTCGTGTCGTCTCGTGTCGTCTCGTGTCGTCTCGTGTCGTCTCGTGTCGTCTCGTGTCGTCTCGTGTCGTCTCGTGTCGTCTCGTGTCGTCTCGTGTCGTCTCGTGTCGTCTCGTGTCGTCTCGTGTCGTCTCGTGTCGTCTCGTGTCGTCTCGTGTCGTCTCGTGTCGTCTCGTGTCGTCTCGTGTCGTCTCGTGTCGTCTCGTGTCGTCTCGTGTCGTCTCGTGTCGTCTCGTGTCGTCTCGTGTCGTCTCGTGTCGTCTCGTGTCGTCTCGTGTCGTCTCGTGTCGTCTCGTGTCGTCTCGTGTCGTCTCGTGTCGTCTCGTGTCGTCTCGTGTCGTCTCGTGTCGTCTCGTGTCGTCTCGTGTCGTCTCGTGTCGTCTCGTGTCGTCTCGTGTCGTCTCGTGTCGTCTCGTGTCGTCTCGTGTCGTCTCGTGTCGTCTCGTGTCGTCTCGTGTCGTCTCGTGTCGTCTCGTGTCGTCTCGTGTCGTCTCGTGTCGTCTCGTGTCGTCTCGTGTCGTCTCGTGTCGTCTCGTGTCGTCTCGTGTCGTCTCGTGTCGTCTCGTGTCGTCTCGTGTCGTCTCGTGTCGTCTCGTGTCGTCTCGTGTCGTCTCGTGTCGTCTCGTGTCGTCTCGTGTCGTCTCGTGTCGTCTCGTGTCGTCTCGTGTCGTCTCGTGTCGTCTCGTGTCGTCTCGTGTCGTCTCGTGTCGTCTCGTGTCGTCTCGTGTCGTCTCGTGTCGTCTCGTGTCGTCTCGTGTCGTCTCGTGTCGTCTCGTGTCGTCTCGTGTCGTCTCGTGTCGTCTCGTGTCGTCTCGTGTCGTCTCGTGTCGTCTCGTGTCGTCTCGTGTCGTCTCGTGTCGTCTCGTGTCGTCTCGTGTCGTCTCGTGTCGTCTCGTGTCGTCTCGTGTCGTCTCGTGTCGTCTCGTGTCGTCTCGTGTCGTCTCGTGTCGTCTCGTGTCGTCTCGTGTCGTCTCGTGTCGTCTCGTGTCGTCTCGTGTCGTCTCGTGTCGTCTCGTGTCGTCTCGTGTCGTCTCGTGTCGTCTCGTGTCGTCTCGTGTCGTCTCGTGTCGTCTCGTGTCGTCTCGTGTCGTCTCGTGTCGTCTCGTGTCGTCTCGTGTCGTCTCGTGTCGTCTCGTGTCGTCTCGTGTCGTCTCGTGTCGTCTCGTGTCGTCTCGTGTCGTCTCGTGTCGTCTCGTGTCGTCTCGTGTCGTCTCGTGTCGTCTCGTGTCGTCTCGTGTCGTCTCGTGTCGTCTCGTGTCGTCTCGTGTCGTCTCGTGTCGTCTCGTGTCGTCTCGTGTCGTCTCGTGTCGTCTCGTGTCGTCTCGTGTCGTCTCGTGTCGTCTCGTGTCGTCTCGTGTCGTCTCGTGTCGTCTCGTGTCGTCTCGTGTCGTCTCGTGTCGTCTCGTGTCGTCTCGTGTCGTCTCGTGTCGTCTCGTGTCGTCTCGTGTCGTCTCGTGTCGTCTCGTGTCGTCTCGTGTCGTCTCGTGTCGTCTCGTGTCGTCTCGTGTCGTCTCGTGTCGTCTCGTGTCGTCTCGTGTCGTCTCGTGTCGTCTCGTGTCGTCTCGTGTCGTCTCGTGTCGTCTCGTGTCGTCTCGTGTCGTCTCGTGTCGTCTCGTGTCGTCTCGTGTCGTCTCGTGTCGTCTCGTGTCGTCTCGTGTCGTCTCGTGTCGTCTCGTGTCGTCTCGTGTCGTCTCGTGTCGTCTCGTGTCGTCTCGTGTCGTCTCGTGTCGTCTCGTGTCGTCTCGTGTCGTCTCGTGTCGTGTCGTGTCGTGTCGTGTCGTGTCGTGTCGTGTCGTGTCGTGTCGTGTCGTGTCGTGTCGTGTCGTGTCGTGTCGTGTCGTGTCGTGTCGTGTCGTGTCGTGTCGTGTCGTGTCGTGTCGTGTCGTGTCGTGTCGTGTCGTGTCGTGTCGTGTCGTGTCGTGTCGTGTCGTGTCGTGTCGTGTCGTGTCGTGTCGTGTCGTGTCGTGTCGTGTCGTGTCGTGTCGTGTCGTGTCGTGTCGTGTCGTGTCGTGTCGTGTCGTGTCGTGTCGTGTCGTGTCGTGTCGTGTCGTGTCGTGTCGTGTCGTGTCGTGTCGTGTCGTGTCGTGTCGTGTCGTGTCGTGTCGTGTCGTGTCGTGTCGTGTCGTGTCGTGTCGTGTCGTGTCGTGTCGTGTCGTGTCGTGTCGTGTCGTGTCGTGTCGTGTCGTGTCGTGTCGTGTCGTGTCGTGTCGTGTCGTGTCGTGTCGTGTCGTGTCGTGTCGTGTCGTGTCGTGTCGTGTCGTGTCGTGTCGTGTCGTGTCGTGTCGTGTCGTGTCGTGTCGTGTCGTGTCGTGTCGTGTCGTGTCGTGTCGTGTCGTGTCGTGTCGTGTCGTGTCGTGTCGTGTCGTGTCGTGTCGTGTCGTGTCGTGTCGTGTCGTGTCGTGTCGTGTCGTGTCGTGTCGTGTCGTGTCGTGTCGTGTCGTGTCGTGTCGTGTCGTGTCGTGTCGTGTCGTGTCGTGTCGTGTCGTGTCGTGTCGTGTCGTGTCGTGTCGTGTCGTGTCGTGTCGTGTCGTGTCGTGTCGTGTCGTGTCGTGTCGTGTCGTGTCGTGTCGTGTCGTGTCGTGTCGTGTCGTGTCGTGTCGTGTCGTGTCGTGTCGTGTCGTGTTATGTTATGTTATGTTATGTTATGTTATGTTATGTTATGTTATGTTATGTTATGTTATGTTATGTTATGTTATGTTATGTTATAAGCTATATTATGCTATGCTATGCTATTCTATGTTATGCTATCATATGTTGCCATGCTATGCTATGTTATGCTAGGCTATGCTATGTAATAACCTATGCTATGCTATGTATGTTATGCTAGGCTATGCTATGTAATAAGCTATGCTATGATATGCTATGTTATGCTAGGCTATGCTATGTAATAAGCTATGCTATGCTATGCTATGCTATGCTATGCTATGCTATGCTATGCTATGCAATGCAATGCAATGATATGCTATGCTATGTTATAAGCTATGTTATATACATACATACGTACAAACATATATCTCTCCCTCATACATATATCGTGTTATTGCCGTCCCCAGCTTTAGAGAAAAACTAGCCTGTCTAAAGACAGGTTCGTTATTAAAGTATAACAATATAAGAGTAGCTGGAGGTAGACCATAAATAAGTCGATTTATTATAAATAGAATCTATAATAATATTAATACAGGATGTCTGCCTGCACTAAACAACACGAAAAAGTTAACAAACTTCCTAAATGATACTGTAAAATAATACTGTACTAGAAAGACTTTTCCTTAAGGAAATGCCACCACGAAGCTAAGGAAAATTAAACAAACGGCCACACTTTGGTTCGTTGCTTAGCCTAGTTTAGTAGCATTTGCCAATAATTAACTTCTATTCCCGTGGCAACTAGAGTTCTCTGGAACTGTTGGTTTAACATTTGATAAAAGCTAAGATTTAGTCCAGATTGTGGTTCAGATAACAACACATATACCGAGTTTCAGAAAATATTGTAGTTTATGTCCAAATTACCGATTTTCTATCAAAATGCATCTGTTTGCAGTGGTTGTCAGGGAAACTGAAAAATAGAACAATGTAATTCGGATGTATAATAAGTCATATAGTGGGGGTAGAGGTCTTGGTCCCAAGTCATAATACTATTAACTAGTGCTTCAAATTATCATTTTATAAATGTTAACATCTGTTTAGTCTTGTTGCCTAGGTAACTGGATTTTCCTTTTCACCTCAATCGGCTCTGCTATGGACCTTATAGATGAGTTGCAAAGCCCCAAGTTTATATATATTACAGTTTTGCTACAAATAGAGTTATGAATATTGACTTGAACGATATAGACTTTAATAAACTCCAGTTACCACGATAACTAGATGTTTCTGGAATGATTTGAGTTTCACTAAAAGTTCCAACTAGTGGTCCAGATAACACATACCTAGTTTCGTGAAATTTTATCCCGAAGTCTATGTCAAAATGAGTTATTTTTTTTTAAAAACATCTGTTTTCAGCGGTTGTCATGGTAACTACAAAGTAGAACAATAAAATTCGGACGCAGAATAAGTTATATAGTGGGGTAGGGATTGGTCCCAAGTCATAACACCTTAAGCTTAAGTTTCAAATTAACATTTTATAAATTTTAACATCTGTTTATCCCGGTTGCCAAGTTAACTGGAATTTCTATTTAACCTCAATAGTTTATAGTACTCAATTATAGTGTTGAGTTGAGAAACACCAAGTTTTATCTATTATAGTTTTCCTACAAATAGAGTTTCAAATATTGACTTTGATACATAGACTTTTTTGAAGGCCGTTACCATAGAAACCAGATTTTTCCCAAACATGTGACCTATCCCACACGATGCGCCTTGATGAGTAGTATATAGTCATTAGGGGTAAAAAAAACAAATTTCAGTTTTTTGTCAATAAAATTGTAAATATTCCATGGAATTAAATAAATTTGGTATTTCCTGAAAGCTAATAAAAAATTTAATTTAATGATCATCAAACAATATCACATTACATATAGTTAAAGAAATTAGGGTCTAAAAGGTGATGTTTTTTATTTACTCTAAAATGGGGTAAAAAAAACAAGTGTGGGTAAATAAAAAACAAGGTTTCAAGTGTTGAATCATTGGAGCTCAGTAGTAGTCCTCCCTAACTTTCCAATCTGATGCCTCTGTTATAAATCACGCAACAACCGAAGGATCAGGCCGCATAACTGACATGGAGTTCGATGATTGAGGCGGATATAAACTACTCTGTGTTAAATCGGATTTAATTCGTCATGATATTTCACACCCAACAAAACGCATGTACTTAGTGCAGAATTGCAACTTGCAGTCGCACTTCGTTTTTACGCAACAGGATCTTTCCAAATTATTGTTGGGGACACCACGCAATGTCATAAATCAACGGTTTCGCAAATAATACAAAGGGTATCTGACGCATTATGTAGAAGAATTAATATATTTGTTCAGTTCCCACAGACAGAAAAAGCAGTGCAAGCATTAATGCAGGATTTTTATAGTATTGCTCACTTTCTGCACGTTGTGGCATGTATTGATGGAACCCACGTTTGGATAGACGCACCCAGGGGCTCGAATGAGCCCGATTTCGTGAATCGTAAGAATTACCATTTTGATTAATGTTCAAGGTATATGCGATGCAAATAATAAATTTCTTAATGTTGTCGCCAATTGGCCAAGATCAGCCCATGACTCTCGAATTTTACAGAACAATTTGATTGGCCAGGAGTTTGACAGAGGTGAAAAAAGGGGAATATTATTAGGTGACAGAGGGTATGGATGCAAGCCGTGGCTCATGACCCCATTGACTTACCCAAATACTGTGAATCAAGAACGATATAATAGGAAGCACAAATCTACACGGTCTGTAATTGAACGTTCCTTCGGAATATTAAAACGAAGGTTTCCAGCACTGCACAATGGACTAAGACTACCACCAGTGCGTGCCTGTCGAGTCATTGGTGCTTGTATTGTGTTACACAACATCGCTGTTGAAAGAGGAGAAAATCATAACTTTGAGAATTTGCCTCCAGATCCTGTGCCATTTGATATGGGCATTGTGTATGATGGACCAGAGAATGGATTCTGTTATAGAGTTCATATAATTAACCATTTCATTTAATCAACAAAACACAAAAGGCATATTTTGTAACATAATAGCAACATAACATATTCCGGCTGTATGCTGTGCCTAACTGTGACAGTCAGACATTACCGGTGACAGTTACAATATGAAACTAATATTACAATAAACAACTTGAATGGATAATTTGCTACTTTGTTCACTTTCATAATTCTAATTTTATGAAGCATCGCGATAGCAAAAATATAATTCAAGTTAATAAAATATTACTAAATGTCACAAACATAATACTGCATGTACTGTAAGTAATAATATATAATTATAATTATATATATAATACAATAATTTATTATACAATATAAAAAATATAATTAAGTGAGCTTTATACAATACAATATAAAGTTCGAAAATCAATTTTCAACCGATGCCTCCAATAGTGAAAGCGTTAAGGTCAATAGTGCTAGCAGAATTTCAACTAAGTTCATTTTCAGCCAACGCAATTTTAAGATCTAGGAGACGTCTTTTTTTCTTCACTAGTCCACGTTTTTCTTCTATTACTGCACGATTTTCTTGAACTAAACAAAATAATTGCTCTTCTAGCAACTTTTGCTGCAGCTTTCGATTATCGGGTGCGCTTCTCTTGATATCTGAATTGCGTTTCTCTGTAGATGATTTGTTAGCAGCCATTAACGACGATCCTAGTTGTTGTATATTCGTCAGTGGCGCCCACACAGAAGCATCATAAAGATTCTCAGTACTGGTTGACGTGATTTCCTTACCCCCATGTGGTATATCATTTTAATCCCATTGTTCTACCTCTCCCACACCAATAACATCGACCACAGTAGAATGACTCACAACACCAGAATTGTTTCCAATCAAGCCAGCAGCACCACTATCCACGAACATCACTTTAAAAAAAAACGGCGCAGGAATGAAGCATATGTTCGCGATTTATCCTTTATATGTATTACTCACCCCTTTTTTTCAATTCTTCTATGTTTCTTTGAACATCCGGTGACAGACGGACGGACAAAGGGATGGACGGACAGACAGACAGACGGACTGACAGACGGATGGACGGACAGACAGACAGAAGGAGTGACAGACGTACGGGCGGACGGAGACAGGACGGACATTTGGCCCTATATATTGATGAAAATTGTGTGCTAGAGGCATCGCTCACTAATCATGGCTCGCCCGACATTGTAGTTTCAGACACTTTTACTCCGTAGTATCCTAGTGGCCAGAAAGTTGGGAGTTAAGAGTGTTGGATGTTATCTGATTCTGTTTGAAGCTGTCTGAATCTGTTAGAACTGAATATTCACATAACGCCGCTAGGGGGCGATTGGCAGAAACATAAAAGTAGCTGTACTTATAGAACCAACCATCAGATTCATCTGAAATTTGTTAGTCGTAACAATGAGCTGAATTAGAAATTCTAAACATATTATCCCGGATATTCCGTATCTGCGACCGCGACCTTGTGTACGCAGACAACACGTATCTGTAAAATGTTTCAGTTCCATCTCGCGTAGTAGTTACATTGAATTCACGTTTCTCCAGAGGTCGTGGGTTCGAACCCCACATTGGGGCAAGGGCATTTTGCGTCTAAAGGGACTACTAGCCATGAGTATCTATGACTTGCATCCTTTAATGGTATTGGTAGCTAAATGTCTACTGGTATATAGATCTACTAAATGTCTATTAGTAAATTTTGTGTTAATTGCCGTGTCAACTATCATCAATCTCTCGTACAGGTACCCTGTGTGCTTTTGTGTTGGGGTGGAGATTTGAAAAAGCGTGAGGAACTGTGCCCATTTCTTCGATTTATTAGCGGTTTGGTTAAATTTCTTAAATGCCGATTTTATGATACAGTAGAATTGAATAATTTTAATTTGTAACCTATGGTTGTGCCTCGTGCTGCGCGAAGGCCCCACGAACGTGTCCTTACATGCACATGTGTTATGTTAACGCACCTTTACTTACAATATTATATCTCGATAATTAAATAAAGTATACAAAAAAGCTTAGAGATATGGATTTTGTGATAAATTCTGATTCAAAATTTTGAATCAGAATTTATTTATTTAGTTTTAAATATACTAAATGTCGCGGAAGGTGCAATTGGCGGCAACGCGCGTCAATCTCGGAGGATGAGTACTCAACTACGTATGGGCACAAAATGTAACCAAACCATGATGGGTGGAACTACTGTACAACCCTAATTTCTCGATTTATTAATAAACAGTATGCAGATATATGCTTTATAACGACAGTAGTATGCCTCTAACTATAGTGCGACAGATACTGTATAAAAACCATAATAATAAGCTTAGTGTTGCTATCCCAACTATATAAACACTAGAACGTTCTCAGATTTTAAGTGAAACTTATCGCACTTAAGGTACCCTACCTCCCTTATCTTTTATGACTCAAGTTATATATTTAAGTCGCACTTATATTATCATATTTTTTTTTAAACTGACTTAGTTAACGGAATGGACTTATCTTAAAGTTAAGTCGAACTTAGAGATAAGTCGGTTTTATGCAACCGGCCCCTGCAAATAAAATTATCGGATATGGGGTACTATAATATTTAACAAAATGTTGCCCCTTTAAGTTCAAAATCTAAAAATAAATTAACTTATTAACTATAATAAGTTTTCCCACATTACAATCAAGGCTCTTGTATTTCTATTTCACCACCTTATTTCCGCCAAATCAAGCAAAAATATTCCTACTCGAGCATGAAAATGGTTTCTACTATATTTAAATCGAACACCAAATGTTACACGTTCGTGGGGCCTTCGCGCAGCACGAGGCCCAGTTATGAGATACAAATTAAAATTGTGCGACTGTATCACAAAATCAGGTTATGAGAGATTAACCAACACCACCAATTAATCAAAGAAAGGGGGACAGTACGTGTTCACCCCTTTTAATCTGCACCCCCCCCCCCCCCTCCCTTCCCACCCACCAATACATAACCGCGACATCTACCACCCACGGAAGGGTAGCACGAACTTATTTCCAAACGCACGTTCAATATGCAAAGCCAGGTGGTTTATAGGAATATAATCAATGCAGTACTCGTCTTCATTATAAGCCTCTTTGCGTTCGACCTGTTTTGTATTAAAATATATTTATTAAACGCAGGCTGACGCTCTTTATAATAATAATACCTAGGGATGCCAGCTTCCAGACTTTCAATCTTTACTGCCGCGCAAACCCCGCAGAGGAAGTTTTGGTTTGAGAGATCAAGCCCATCGGCAATTGGTGTTTCAATTTCGGTCCAGGAACTCTGACAATGGGAGCATTCAATCTTAGCTGTGGTCCATTCCCGTGGTTTCGGCTTCCTTTTCTTCGTCCCAATGACAGATTCTTCTGAAGACGTTCGATTCGCTTTCAGTTTATTGTTGGCGTTTGTGTTTTGAAGTTGTATTCGAGTGGACAGTCGCGCCGGTTTCGAGGTAACCATACCGACCTGTGATAAGCGTTGGTTTTGTTGAGTGTCGGTATTCATCTTCTCTCACCTCTTCAATGTCAGATGTTGCAAATACTGATAACACGAATAACGGTATATATTTCAATACTTGTCAATAGTAATATATATAATTTAGATAACTATTTTATATCTGTACTGTTGAGCAAACTCTACATAAATTTCAACCTGTGTATCGCCGGTAGGGCTGTTGCTGTGCAAGTGCTAGTTGCCACCGGTCAGCCGGTACCGGTAGTAGGGTGGTACCATGGCCTACTACACACAGGCCATGACAAGGACTTTGCTGTGAAATTAGCGTAGGCTGACTGGTGACTGATGAATTATCAAATATTATATTTTCCATGAATGCAGGGTCCATATTTAAAAGAAGATGACTAGATTTTCGTAAAGAATTTAATTGAAACAGTATTTAATAATAAATAAATTAATTATCGCTCGAGTTCCTGCAGCTTTTATTCGTGGCAGGAATGTTTGAACGCTAATAAGTCGGTCAATCATGGATGAAATGGAACCAAACTTGGTACACTTGTAGTCTTAAAAAAATTTAGAAATTCTACACACAGACAGACTTCTACAGTTCCCCGGTCTGCCGCTAGGGGGCGAATTAACAGAAACGTAAAAATAGCTGTAATTATAGAACCAACGATCAGATTCATCTGAAATTTAGTAGTAGTTACCTAAGAGCATTGCTTAATTAGAAATTCTACAGAGACTTTTACAGTTCCTGTCTGCCGCTAGTGGGGAATTGTTAGAGCTCCAGTTCAACGTGCTTAGCACGGTTTAATAAACAATCAATTAATTATTTTATTCAATACAGTAATTATAACAGTAAAATGCAATGTATTCTATTTTTTAGTGAAATCAAGAGATAGGAGGGGGGTGGGACTGGACGCAAATCCCATCTTGGCGAATTAATATCCCGCCTCAATATTAATTTCTAAATTTTGGGAAAGGAGCAGGTTACAGTGGCACGTTATTTTAACCAAAACAATAAAGTAAACACAATAGAACAGGTTACAGTTTTATTTTTGAGAGTAATCAGCTGTTGTTATTTGCGTCCAATTTCCCCTGGAGAGGGATGAATTTTTATTGCGTCCAGTTCCCCCCCCCCCCCCCCCCCCCCCTATCTTGAAATCAAATACCAAAAATATATTTATTATATGAACAATCTATTTGGAAATTGTAAGTTCGGCCTATCTCTTTACCATAAGCTCAGTATCTTTATCTGGTGTGTTTTTATTATTTTACCAATTATTTAATATGTTTGATAGAATTGAACAACACCGCCCAACACAACCAACTCTCTATCCGCCTCGAGCATCGAGAATACGAGAAACTCGATCGAAATACCTGCTTATCCCAGTAGTATCCGTCCGTAGTCAGAGTCACCGGACCGCTGCGGTTTACTCCCGTAGAACAGTAGAATTCCCGCAGCTTCCGACCCAATTCGACAACGAATTCGCTTCACACTTTCGCGTCACAGAGAACGTAATCCAGTGCGATAACGTCTGCCCAACGTTCAACCATTTCCCCCAGGCGATCCCAGGATCCGGGCCGCCGCTAAACCCAGATCGCAATCCTCGTCGATTCGTCCAGTCGTCGACGTAAGTCAGTAAGTGGGACTCTTCCCACCGCACTCCAAGGTGGGTGACCGGAGTGAGGCATGATGAACTTGGCAGTGGCCCGCATTACGATCTGACCGACCGCCGTATTCCCAGTGTCTGAGTGTAGTAAATACCCAAATAGAATCGTACTGACAAACAAGCAATTCCGTAGTATTCCCCCGTTAATCACCTCTTGAAGCAACTCGGCTGCTCGGGTCCAGATACATCGGACTGTCGGGAGCGTTTCAGACATCAGACAGTAATGGAGCGGCATTTGCGAATATTTCCAATGGTTTTATAATAAATAAGGGGATTCAACAGTTCAATGCTAAAACAAATGGATTATTCCTAACCCCACCCCAATACAGCAATATACCTAACAGTATATAGCTTAGGTACCACAGTCTGACTAGCTTTAAATATTAGAGTATGAAAATTATTATAGGACCCTCATGGAAACGAGGTATATACCTCATGAGGCTATCCTTACACCAGAACCTTTTATTTAAGTAAATAAACATTTTATAAGTTGACTATCTACATAAATCAGTATTGGTGCTCCTAAATATCTAGTGTTATTACTTGTACTGTAGGCCTAATATCGTAACGTAATCTTTATAAATGTATTATTGTGAATTTTAAAAGGTTTAATTATGTGTAAAAAACAATCAATCAATCAAACCATAATCAGCACAGTCAGCCTACGCATGGGTGGTACCTACGGTGCGCACTACAACGGCAGTACAGCAATACGGTGTACCGTGCCAATGACTGAATGATTAGCGGTAACTACTGAACTATCTAAACTATTATATTATTATTACCGGTACTAGGCTAATTAGGCCTAAACTATAATCACCGCAAGGGTTTCCGGGGCCATGTTTAGATTACATGATATGGCATGTCTGCAGTGTATGGTACCGGCTGACCTGTATTGCAGTATTGACTGATTTGCAGAATTCTCGATTCAGGAATTGAGTACAGCCTGACAGTACCGGTACAAATGGTACATGCAGATTGGCAGACAGCCCCTATGTTTTGCAAAATTTGTCAGAAAACCAGCTGATTTATCCTACAGTAATAATAATTTAATGCATGTTAATTTGGGTGCATATAAAGAGCGGACTGCGGACTGGCGGACTACGGACTGGGGATTGCCAAAATCCGCGCGGTCAATTTGAATTATCGATTTCCAAACTAAGAATCCGCTCTTTGTTGTCTGGACAAATGGCGGACTGAAGTCGGTAAATTGTAACCTGATTGGCTCAATCATTTACTTAGGCTGAAGCTGAAAGGGAACTTTAAAGAATGAATCATCCCATTGGCTTTTAAATGTTTACCATTGTGCAACACTGCAATACAGGAAATAATTATCCTATACGCAGTAATTACGTGGACTGTTGATTAAAGGCCTACTATATAATCAACATTCTACGGATTTTCAGATTATTTATTTCAATAAATATTTTTATATACTTCCTGCCTTTAGAGTTTATGTCACAGTTTTCTGTTCGCAAATATAAAAGAGCGAATATTCGGACATCCTAAGCGCAGGAGCTGGGGGAAGATCTTCTCTGTGCTGGGGGTAAGAGAGCGTAAGAAAAGGGGGAAGAGGGGGAAAGAAAAGGGGTGTGGATCTATAAATAGCATCCAATAGGACGCATCTAATTACTGGCATTTAATTCTGTCCAAACTTTTATGACAGCCTTAAAATGAAAACTACGAACACATACCCCCATATGGGCGCGCGCGCATAGCGGTATGCACTTTCCCAGTGAACACTTAATTTGTTTCAAATTTGTTTCACTGGCATACTTAGTATTGCAGGTAGGACACCATTACGTGGCTCCTAATATGTTTCAATTATGTTCCAATTTTGTTTCAACTAACAGAGACATAATAGTGGCAGTACGAGCCAACCTCCCCCCCCCCCCCCTTTATTTGGACGACCTCAACGTAAAAACTTTTTATTTAAGTAACAAGCAAACAAGGACTTTTACAACAAGGACTAACAAGGACTACTTGGACTACTTTACTAACAAGCACTTAACTTTTAAGAAGAGTCACAGTATTCCTAATAATAAGAGTTTTAAGAAGTTTCTAAAGAATATCAACCTCGTGATCCTTTAAGTACTGGAGCGCCTCTGCGCTAAAGTACTTCTCATTACCATGGGCCACATGGGCTTGACGAAAGTGAAAGTCATCTTCGTCTGAAGCGCATGCCAAATGGTAATACATATTACCAACGAAGGATTCACCATTTGAATAAGTAACCGTTCCTCTCTTCCTAACCGCTATAGGAGAAGCGTCGAACCCAATAGCGCAATGTCGCTTGGTATTCCTACAGCGACTCGTAGATTTTGGAACCTTGGTGCCTGGAAGAATTTCCCAGGTTTTATCTGCTCCACAATTAGGAAACGCAACATCTTCCAAGGAGACAATTTGAACCAGTCTCGGGGTTGAAGTTGAGGCCCCGGTTAAAGGCGAAGCTCGTCGTTTGTTCCCTCGTATACCTATATAATTATGGGCAATTAAATTTACTACAGTTATTATATATCTATAAGTAATTGTAAAAACTAGAAACAAATAGAAGCTATAAAAAATATAATTAATGAACTTCATGTATACTGTACGAGCCCCGAGCTTGACTTTGACTAACATATTTGTAGATGAGTGGGAAACTTTAAGGAAAAAACAATAAACTCAATAACATTGAATTTAATCCCTAACATTAACAGGACAGCCCTTTCTAGTCTGCCTTGTACATGTACAGTACTGTAGTTTGAAGCTGCTAAAGTATGTATATGCTTTTAGTAAGAACTACTTCAGTCAAAATGTTTCACTTTCTATTGTGCTTTCTAACTGTTATTAAATTATTTAAATAAAATATTTGTCGTCTAGGGGGGGGGGGGGTATAAATTTACGAAATTTTTTGTTTTTGTGACAGAGGAGGGGGGGGGGGGGGGGGGGTCGAGCTTACGTGACACTTGACAGAGGGGGTGGGGGGGGGGGGTGGAGATCAAAAAACTAGAAAATTTGCGTGACATGAACGCCCCCTTTTTACAATTTAGATAAGGGGAATTAATAGGGAAAAATGATGCACACTACAGTAACTTACCTGATGAACGTAGTCGTTCATTTGGCTTTAGCCCAGGATTTATGCTGGCACCGATGTATATGGTACTGTCCTTCATTCTAGAATTCGGACCCAATTTCTTGACCAAATTATTAACAGTTCCAAGCTTAGCAGATATAGCAACTGTGTGTTTACATGGGTTGGCTGCTGGGCATGGGCAGCACAATGGAATACCGTCACACATTTTGACAACATATGGAGGGTCGTCTGGTTTAGTCTGCGAACGGACAAGGTACGTGTCATTAAATCCAGGGATTACTGAATTCGACTCTATTATCTCCTTAGCACGTCCCGCTATCAGCTTAGCCCTTTCCTTTTCAACCATAGCATTTATGAATATGTCCAACTGAATATCAACATTCATCACATCTCCCTCACTTAGGCTCCCCTGGATACTACAATGCACGGGAAGTGGTACATTGTTATCGCTGTTTACTGTAATGTTAGAACCAACATCAGGAACCACATTAAAATAAGGTAACTCTGCGAAGCGAGTGAAAAGCAGTCTACGGCGCCGTGACTGCAGCTCTCTTGTAGTCTCAGACTCTGTAAAGATGTAGCTTACCGGCGTCTTCAGGATAGAAAATTCTTCTCTTAAAAAGTATTCTTGAGATAAACCGCACACTCCTTTAATAAACTCCTCTTCATGGGACTTCATAAGGCACTTTACTCCACTCATGAAATCGTAAAGGTTTGAGCTATTAGACCAAGATTTTAACATACGGTTTGATGATTCCATTCTTGAATTTACAAATCGCTTTGTTAATTGAGACCCAAGGGCTTTATTAACGTCAACAAGTAGTGTATTCTCGTAAACAACAGGCAATATGCGAGAGGCTATGTAATTCTGAAATTTGCTGCTCAAAACATGCCAGTTATCAAACTGCGTCATTAGCTCTTCAGCATGTGTTCTGGATGTCGAAGCTTCGCTTACGAACTTAATATGATCCAGAAGACCTTTTACAGCTGCGTCCGATTCCTTCCGGCCATTCTCTACAATGTTATCACTCAGATGAGTGCAACAACGAGCTACATAAGTCCCAGTACAGTGCAAACGTACAGCATTCTCAATATTGGCTTCACCATCGCACCCAAAGCACTTCAACATTCGAAAATCTGGGTTCTGGAGGAGAAGCCGATAAAATAGCGGCGAATAACTTTCAACAGTTTTATTAACGACAATTCCTATTCCGCCTAGCATTGTAGGTGAAACTGGGTTTTGGCGATTTGTAATGAATAGCGGATTTGGAAAAGACGTGTTTAGGATCCAAAAAGGGCCACACCTAAAGGTTGTATCTGCAGTAAGCATCACTCCATTTTGTTGTGGACGACAACAAAATTCTCCAATTACATGAGCAATAAAATCGGAAAACATAACAATAACTGTTCCCCCGTTTGGATCTTTACAAACCCATTTGACATACCGATCATGTGAGCCTTCATCAGCCATAAACGTGTTGGCTACTTCATAAAAATTACCTTTGTCAATTATATCCTCTTTGGAACGTTTTTGGCAATAAATGGCCTGTCGTCCACCCTTAGGCTGAGACTGTGGAAGGGCAGAAACTTCCTTAGCCACAGCCTGAGCAGCACGGTTGAATTTTAGCTCAGATTCTGAAAGTAATTTCAGTGTTTTCGGATTAGTACAATAATAAGGAACTTTGTTATTATGCTTACTATTTCCGTGTGGTTTCATTACAAAGTCAATTTTATTTGGGATCTCCCCACGCCAACGATAAGTTATGAATACAAATACACGTTCCGGATCTTGGTCTGATGAAACTTTGACTTTAACTCGAAACAATATCGGATCATTCTTATTTGTTGAGTAAGTATCCTAAAATGAAACACGTTTCCTTCATTATTATCCAATAATTTCGAAATATGAGACCCTGTACATCGGTACGCGCCCATTGCATCAATAGAATAATTTTCCACATTCTCTTTTCCTACTTCATTGGAATCAAAAACAAACGTACAGTTACATAAAACTGTCTCAATCTGGCGTTTAGCTGTAAAATCACACACCTTATCACCTGCTGAGAGCTTTATCATCTGCTTTACTAAGTCAACGTACTCTTCTCTCGCGATACTAGGATGACAAGGTACTTCATTACCTAGAGTGTGACCTATAGCGGTGTTATTATTGTGACAAGACAACAAAGAAACTCTAAGTTGCCCAGTGACAGGACCATCTCCTGTCCCTGTACTACAGGGGTTATTAACTTCACGATTGTTATCACCTACCGGTAATGGTAGTTCAGGGTCGGGATCATTTAAGACAGTAATGTCTATAGTTTGGAGGTCGTCCACGTCCATTATCCAAAAAAAAAACTTTCCTCGATATTAACTGTAGGCTATGTATATGGCTGTATGGTAAGACTAGTGGCAAACCTACACCTACTGAGGACTAGTTACGAACCTATACCTCACTGTAAATACAGTAGTACTATTTTCCTAAACTTTCACATCAAGGCACTCTCATCTTACGTAAGCCTGGATGTATTATACAGTAGTAAGTTTAGTTTTGGACGTTTAAGAATAGGCCTACTACACGTGCAATACGGCCGCCATCGATTACGTTACTTATTATACTTAGTTTTATTTTGATTTAATCGAAAACTTCAACCGGTAGCCGGTAGGCCAACAGTACATGCCTGTTGACAGCAGCTTAATTGATACCGGTAGGCCTACTTAATTACTTACAGTATAATTACTGTAGTAATGTTGGAATATTGTTTCCATCTCCTGTGTCACAATGAAAACATTTAAGCCAATAAGAGGATTCAAGAAAGTTCCCTTTGGGCCTCTATGTAAATGATTGAGCCAATCAGGTTAAAATTTTCTGGCTTCAGTCCGCCGTTTGTCCAGACAACAAAGAGCGGATTCTTACATTATAATGCTATAATTCAAATTGACCGCGCATATTTGGGCTTTTAATTGACAATCCGCAGTCCGTAGTCCGCAGTCCGCTCTTTACATGCACCCTGTTAATTTTGGATAAATAAATATATTATAACTACAATAACAGTTACACTGATGCTGCACGAAGGCCCCACGCAAATTCTACTTGGAAAATTTTCAAACTTTTGCCAAACAACATGTGTACCAAGTTTGGATAGATTTCATCAAGGATTGGCCGAGTTATTAACGTTTAAAATAAAATACTGAAAAAAAACGCGACAGAACGACAGAACGACACGTTCGTGGGGCCTTCGCGCAGCACGAGGCCCAGTTATGAGATACAAATTAAAATTGTGCGACTGTATCACAAAATCAGGTTATGAGAGATTAACCCACACCACCAATTAATCAAAGAAAGGGGGACAGTACGTGTTCACCCCTTTTAATCTGCACCCCCCCCCCCCCCCCCTCCCACCAATACATAACCGCGACATCTACCACCCACGGAAGGGTAGCACGAACTTATTTCCAATCGCACGTTCAATATGCAAAGCCAGGTGGTTTACAGGAATATAATCAATGCAGTACTCGTCTTCATTATAAGCCTCTTTGCGTTCGACCTGTTTTGTATTAAAATATATTTATTAAACGCAGGCTGACGCTCTTTATAATAATAATACCTAGGGATGCCAGCTTCCAGACTTTCAATCTTTACTGCCGCGCAAACCCCGCAGAGGAAGTTTTGGTTTGAGAGATCAAGCCCATCGGCAATTGGTGTTTCAATTTCGGTCCAGGAACTCTGACAATGGGAGCATTCAATTTTAGCTGTGGTCCATTCCCGTGGTTTCGGCTTCCTTTTCTTCGTCCCAATGACAGATTCTTCTGAAGACGTTCGATTCGCTTTCAGTTTATTGTTGGCGTTTGTGTTTTGAAGTTGTATTCGAGTGGACAGTCGCGCCGGTTTCGAGGTAACCATACCGACCTGTGATAAGCGTTGGTTTTGTTGAGTGCCGGTATTCATCTTCTCTCACCTCTTCAATGTCAGATGTTGCAAATACAGTTAGGAACACTGGTCACTTTCTGGCTGAAGCTCAGCCAAAAATTGTCCACATATTTACAGCCAGAAAGTGTCCGTGCAGCCACTAGTTGTCCTTCACAGGCTGCGATTATATTTCCGGACATATTTTGGCTGTAACTCCAATAGTACTCAAAGCAGAAGCTGGGCACATTTTTATTTTTAATATTATGATAGTTATCCCAACGCTGCAACGATGAGATTCTAATTCTCAAATTAATTTATACAGAATTTTATGACGATTCTAATGGCATAATTTTTAGAATGCCAATGTTAAAATTTCACTGCCGGTTTTCAAATGAAATTTAGCATTGTTTTCTATGGAGAAATTTCACTCTGAGAGCGTTTTCCGCGGACACATTCTGGTTGTAAATTGGACATATTGTGACCAGTGTTCCTGACTGAAATACTGATAACACGAATAACGGTATATATTTCAATACTTGTCAATAGTAATATATATAATTTAGATAACTATTTTATATCTGTACTGTTGAGCAAACTCTACATAAATTCCAACCTGTCAGCCTGTGTATCGCCGGTAGAGCTGTTGCTGTGAAAGTGTTGACGTGCTAGTTGCCACCGGTCACGCGGTCAGCCGGTACCGGTAGTAGGGTGGTACCTACGGTGCGCACTACAACGGCAGTACAGCAATACGGTGTACCGTGCCAATGACTGAATTATTAGCGGTAACTATCTAAACTATTACTGTATTATATTATTATTACCGGTACCGGTACTGGGCTAATTAGGCCTAAACTATAATCACCGCAAGGGTTGGCGGGGTCATGTTTAATTAGATTACATGATATGGCATGTCTGCAGTGTATGGTACCGGCTGACCAGTATTGCAGTATTGACTGATTGGATTGCAGGATTCTCGATTCAGGGAATGAGTACAGCCTGACAGTACCGGTACACATGGTACATGCAGAATTGCAAAATTTGTAAGAAAACCAGCTGATATATCCTACAGTAATAATAATTTAACGCATTTTAAATTTGGATAAATAAATTTATTATAACTGCAATAACAGTTACACTGATGCTGCACGAAGGCCCCACGCAAATTCTACTTGGAAAATTTTCAAACTTTCGCCAAACAACATGTGTACCAAGTTTGGATAGATTTCATCAAGGATTGGCCGAGTTATTAACGTTTAAAATAAAATACTGAAAAAAAACGCGACAGAACGACAGAACGACAGGTTGATTAATGGTACCACTACGCTAAGGCTCACTCACTTCGTGGCTCGCCCCACAGAACGACAGGTTGATTAATGGTACCACTACGCTAAGGCTCTCTCACTTCGTGGCTCGCCCCACAACTCTGAAGAAATTCGTTGTACTTACCTTTATTCATATCGTTTTTTTTTCAGATGGAACGGATACATGTGTTGCTATAAATGGAAGTGGAGGAGATATAGTTGCTATTGTAACCTGTTGTGATGTGTAACACATGATTATATACTATTATGAAACTCAAATGACTTGCATAAGTGAAAATGCATAACTTTATCTGGTTTATTTTTAACAATTTGGTTTCACTTTAAGTGTTTGGAGTAACTGCAGAAAATATTGAAATTTAACCGTATTCCTTTTAATCATAGTAGGGAAGGATGGAGGGGTGATTTATGATATTCACTTCTCAATAATATAAATATATATATAAATCATTTTGGGTCGTAGAAGCATTGTCACTGTAACCTGCCCCTTACACGTAAACGTAATAGTGAAAAAAATAAGCCAAAGTACGGTTTTTTAATACACGTTTTTTGCGTCCTCAACACATCCCACCTCCCATGGTCCTATAATTGTAAACTGATTTATTGGTGTTTCAAATTAATTGTTTTGCAGTAGTTTTATTATTGATGTTGAATTTAATAAATTTAATTAATTCCTATTTAAATATTTACTTCATATATTAAAATATTCAAAATTGTACCAAACAATATCCCACCACCAAAGTCGAGGTTTCATTGTATTGAAGAAGTAATATAATTCTGTGGTAATTTGGTATTCAAATATGGTCTGTCACGCTGAATTTATTTGAGTGATCTTTTGGCTTTTCTCGTACTGCAACTAGTAAAAATAGCAACCTAGTAAAAATACTACTAAAAGTGCTCTAATACTACCAATACTACTAAAACTAATAAACCTACTAAAAGCGTGCCATCACGTTCACCAATAATAATATAAGGAATAAAGTCCAGTGGTCATTACAACACTATATCGTGGGGAACTATGGTGTGGTGTGCTCCTTAGTTCAGTAAAACCCAACAAAAGCTGGATTGAATTGAATTAAATTAATATTTATTCAAAGTATAATACATAAATTTATTAATCTTGGGCATTTCAAATGGCACACATATGAAGTGTGTAAAAATTATAAAGTTACAAAGTAAGAGCCATTCCATCCATTCATTCACAGAAACAGCTCGAGTAGAAGGTTAATTATAAAAATATGCAAATTCAAAGGTAGAAGCCGATCAATTAAAAATGTTCATAAGTAATTATAATTTGGGGGCATTTGGGTAAGATGGAAGACAGAGATAATAGAGATGAAATGACAAAATTAAAAAGTCTATGCAAATTGTTCAAAAGTTTAATTTTTGGTTCGGACTGTTACGCATGAAGTTTGAAGCTAAATTATCTTAGTTTCCCAAAAAAGGTAAGTGTAAAAAGTTCATTAGCATATTGCTTCCAAACAACTTACATGCAAACAACACACAACCTACTTGTATGACATTTGCTGGGTGTCCCAAGCCGCAAGTTCCAGTAGTCGATTCCAACTAATGCCTGGGTGGTGATTCAAGATCCCAGAATTCGGTCTGTACTTTTATAAATAGCCATTAAAGATGAGATCATGATTTTACAGCAACCAATAACTTTAAATATTTGTATAGAAGCTTTGAGAGTGGAACTCGGTCCAAACAATGTGCTCCTGGAAACCGCGGGATGTTTGGACACCAGACTGTTCGCAACTAGATGTAAATCTGTAGAGGTTGTTAGGTTGCCCTTCTTGGAACTGGCAGCAACTTATTTGTTTCATTTATTTTGTGATTTCCTGTTTTGTATACTTGTCCATCTCGACCAAAATTCTCACACCACCACTTTGATTTCATGTTAAATCACCTTAAAATCTGGCACATTAATTAAAAATATAGTTAAGTTTAATTCTTGCAATCAATCTCAACTCAACATATAACTCAATTAAACACAAGCTTTAAAAAGTCATTGTGTAAAATTGTTTTTTTTATCCATTTATTCCATGAAAAAATGTGCAATAAAATTCACCTAATCGATCTTCCGACGTATTACCATCTAAAAGAATCTGCCGCTTCTTTGGATCGTTAAATAATTTGGATCGGAAGTTATTTTGTGTCACACATAGATTTTACTATAGGAAGGTCGCAACGTCCGATGCTTCCTGTCTAGATATTCTATGAAAATCCCAAGGCAGCCTTAGGAAATTAATTTCGCTAAATTATTTTCGGATTTAAAGTTAATAGCATTTAAAGAACTTTTCCAGTCTTCATCTGCAACCTTGCTTGATATCGACGGCTCATTTGATTTAATCTGAATTAATTAATTATTTTCCAAAGCTTATATTAAATTATTATAATCCTTCCAAAGTTCTCTCATACACTCATCTAATGATAATAAACGGTAGCATATTTATATAAGGCAAATATTTTATAAATGGATCCTAAATTAAATTCTCCATGATCGATTGATATTTGGTATTTATATAAAATTCAGAGGATATGAATAATGTTAGCAACATTGCAATATTACATAAGTTGTTACACAAAATTATTGGTATTCAAGTCCCAATCTTCATTAATACCTAAGTGCAAGCATATGATTATTTTTATAGACAGTTCCTATCTAATTATATTTCATTCATTTAATGGGTGTCATTTAACATAGTACGATGGGCTGATCATTGTCAATTAATTAATTTTTTTTCTCCATGACGTTATAATTTATGGTCGACAAAAAATATTTTAGGGTCGATCTTAAATTATCACGCCATGGAGAAAAAAAAAGTAAAAAAAATGTATTTATAAATAAGATCAGCCACCATACCGTAGTAACCAATCTAACCAAAAATTGACTACAAAGTTCAACTTTTTGAGTTTTACCTTTTACTTATAAAAACTATGCCAATATTTGGATGTTTAATCTACACTGGCGATAATGATAATCATTG
>JAUCBJ010003523.1:30000-32872 GCA_032718475.1 Nemertoderma westbladi | reverse complement strand
TTAACAACGATATTGAGTTCCATTTTGGTGTACAGGTACGCCTTGCAGACACTAAATGAGAGTTACATGGATTTTGCTTAAATTACGTGCAAACCTATTCTACGTCGATGGTATTTGACCAGATGTAATAAAATTCAAGGAACTCCACCAAAAATATTTTAATTTACTTTTTGTCGCCGGGAATAAAAGTAAAATCAATGTAATCTTGAGTTCATTTTTTTCCTTAAGGAAAAAAAGTGAAACTATTTCTCCAAATTTTGGGGTATATACGAGCGAAAATGTAACAATTTAAGTATAAAATAATGTTTCATTGTCACTAATAAATGACAATACTACAATGCGTAGAACTCATAAACGCATGTAAAAACACAAAAAAACACAATTTTGGTACGCAGGCTATACTAAATTTTTTTTTCTTCTAGCTACCTTGGACATTAGCTACTGAAAATATCATTATGTAATAAAACACTAGCTAGCCCGAATTGTTGCCACAAAAATACCAAAATACGGTATTTGTAATAAGACTATTTAACCGTAAGTTCGCAACGAATCCTTCAGTTTCTGTTCCCTAATGTAATGTTGTAACACAACAATATAACATATGTAGGCAGGCAGGCACTTACTAACCAAAAATAATTAAAATACGTTGTGTTCAAAGTTCATCCTTAATATAACTCTGATATTGCAAATTTGAAACCAACAATATAGAAATCCAGTATATTAAATTGAATAAAACAAATAACATAGGAAAGTAGATCCTGGCCAACCAGTCTAACATCTCGTGTCGTCTCAAGGCAGTAGACAGGAGTTTATTTGTACTCCGCGAGCGGAATTTAATCCATTTAGGCCTACTTGATTCTTCCTCTTCCTGCAAACATAAATATATTGTGACGAGGAAACCAAGATAATCCAAGTTAATATAAAACTGTAACAAATTAAACAAGTGAGGACAAGCACAAGCTTTACAAGCTTTACAAGCTTTACAAGCTTTACAAGCTTTACAAGCTTTACAAGCTTTACAAGCTTTACAAGCTTTACAAGCTTTACAAGCTTTACAAGCTTTACAAGCTTTATAAGCTTTACAAGCTTTACAAGCTTTACAAGCTTTACAAGCTTTACAAGCTTTACAAGCTTTATAAGCTTTACAAGCTTTACAAGCTTTACAAGCTTTACAAGCTTTATAAGCTTTACAAGCTTTACAAGCTTTACAAGCTTTACAAGCTTTACAAGCTTTACAAGCTTTACAAGCTTTACAAGCTTTACAAGCTTTACAAGCTTTACAAGCTTTACAAGCTTTACAAGCTTTACAAGCTTTACAAGCTTTACAAGCTTTACAAGCTTTACAAGCTTTATAAGCTTTACAAGCTTTACAAGCTTTATAAGCTTTACAAGCTTTACAAGCTTTACAAGCTTTACAAGCTTTATAAGCTTTACAAGCTTTATAAGCTTTACAAGCTTTACAAGCTTTACAAGCTTTATAAGCTTTACAAGCTTTACAAGCTTTACAAGCTTTACAAGCTTTACAAGCTTTACAAGCTTTACAAGCTTTACAAGCTTTACAAGCTTTACAAGCTTTACAAGCTTTACAAGCTTTACAAGCTTTACAAGCTTTACAAGCTTTACAAGCTTTACAAGCTTTATAAGCTTTACAAGCTTTCGAAATAATATAATATTTCTAATTTATACTATATTTAATTATTAATTGTATCCGGATCCCACATCCCAACGTCTTTGACGTGCCCAATTTATAATCTATATACATTTTGTTATAAATATATCCCACTTTGTTCGATATAATTATTCCCTTTCCCGATATTTATATTATTCTGTGACGATTAATTTTACAAAAGGAAAGTCAACCTTCTGGACATTTACAAGAATCCACCATCTGTTTCCTCAATACCAAAAATTATTGAAGAGAGTACAAAGGTAACCAAACTCTCATCTATTCCAATTGACCAACGAGCAAAGGACCATTCAATGGCATTGGCACCAATTACAAAAAGCTTTATGTCACTGGCGTTTTAATTTTTTACACTGAATGCTGTGACACTGCGATCGATAGTCACACATTTGTGGAAAAGAAGATTGACTAGATTTACTCCAACCATGATTCTGATGTGAATTGGATGACTCTTTACAGGCTGTTGGAGAGTATCCCATGTGATTTAATTACAATAATAATTAATTAATAACATGATTTAATATGCCTACAAAAAATAAATCTAGACTGCAAAAGAAAATTTATATGATAAGATGTGCTTAGCTTTTGGTAGGGGCCGCTGTTTCAACTTCCTCCCTTTACTGAAAACTTACTATCAACTTATTACAATTACAATGTGGGGCAAGCCACGAAGTTGGCGGAGCCTTAGCGAATTGACACTGTTAGGGGGTGGGTCAATTTATGCAAATAGTTGTCGTCGTCGTTGTCGTCGTCGTCGTCGTTGTCGTCGTCGTCGTCGTCGTCGTTACGATTTTGACATGCTAATAACTTTGTCGGATTTAAAGCTGCCAAGTTGAAAATTTGTAGGTATCAATATGAGCAAATGTTGAGATTTTTGAGAGACTTTCAGACACCATCAGTGCAATGGTCTCCCGCTAGAGGGCCACATGTCTAAACATTAAATGCCCTCCCATTTCTTTGCTTTTAATCCGTTTAAGCTGAAACTTGGCAGATATGTATTAGACCATTAGCTGTGACTTTCAAAGGAGGCGAATCCATCTGCAGTTCTCCAGTCTGCCGCTAGAGGGCCAACGTGACTATTTGCATAAATTGACCTACCCCCTAACAGTGTCAATTCGCTAAGGCTCTGCCAACTTCGTGCTGCGCGAAGTCCCCACTTCGTGTAGGCCTATATACAAACTGTCTCTA
>JAUCBJ010003523.1:0-25000 GCA_032718475.1 Nemertoderma westbladi | reverse complement strand
CATCAAATGTAATTAAATCTGGTAAGTTTTATATAAATTAATTTAAATGAATTAATTAATTAACCAGTTCATAATTATCAGGCAGTTTATTTACTCAAATAATTCGATACAAAGATACAATGGATAGACCTGATATGTGGCTACCAAAGATACAATGGATAGACCTGATATGTGGCTACCAATGCCAATCTTAAGTAAAGGGACATAAAACTACTATTCTCAAACTGCTGAAATGCTGTTATCTTATAATATATATATTTGTAATTTCAGATGGTATATTAGTAGAAAATGGTAGTATCAATGAAGACGGCCTTGTTATCTCTATATATAATGATCAGGTGATTTTGACACCTCCATATTGCATAAACAATGCCTCGACACCATCATGTTCCAAGGCGATTGTTACTTATAATATAATGTCTGATGTGATTGGCGATTTATCGCTCGAAGATGAAATCACACGAATATTTGGTCTTGGCCTCCTTTGCATTGGGATCCCATCAAATTTTGTCAACATATACACGATGGCTAAAACAAATATTCTTAACAACCATACCAGACATCTCATTATGTCGCTGTCAGTTAGTGATACCTTGCTTTTAATATTACAGGTCTGGTTTTTTGGTATTTATAGCCTGTTTATTGCATATCCTTTATGGCACATGGGCTTGTATATTAAACCACTAGTAATGTTATTGTTTTGGAATACAAATTATTCAATATGGATGTTGATGTATCTGTCCATAGAACGATATATTTGTGTGATGCGCCCTCAAAATGCAAAATATTTGTTTCAAAAGACCAAAACCATTATTTGGGGATTATTTTTCATAACATTATTTCTTAGTTGGCCTAATTATTTCCCTACAGCAGGACTTCCTGCTTATTATGCCAGTCAGGGCAAAGTATATACTACAGAATTAATACAATACAATCCTGCCGTTTCAAGAAAGTTAATGGGAATAATACATATCTGGCAGGCAACCCTTGATTATATATTGCCATTCGGAGTAATCTGCCCGTTAAATATTATCACAATTAGAAAATTGAGGTTCATGGCAAAAAATATGGCTGGGAAATCTGAAAAAAGAAAATCTGAAGATATTCAATTAACTCGAATGTTGGTGGCAACAAATATCTGTGCGATGATTTTAATAGCTCCAAACATAATATATCACTTATATATTAATTATGGTGCAAATATATTTGAAACACTAGAATCTGGATCGTTTGTCGCCCTTGCTCGGAAGATTGGTTTCTGGTTGCACAGTCTCAACCAAGTGATTAATCTATATATATATCTTGCATTCAGTTCCAGTTTTAGATCATCAGTATATCAGGCGTTCTGCAAGAAGAAAGAATAAATATAAATATCAAAATTATACCGCGTTGCTTTTCCCATTTCTGTTTTTTTTCTCGGATAATTATTTTGTATTTTCCAATATTTATAATCCGCCAACCCAATGTTTTTATGCTTTAATTACTAAACTTGTTAAAACCCTTTGTATGTAAACCCATCCATCATTTTTAAACCTATCGTGTAAAATTGTAGGACCGTTTACCTTCAATGTTTAAGATTATTTACCTTCATTGTACACAATTGCAGATTCTTAAACTTTATTGTGTTAAGATTTTAACCCTATTACCACTGGGGTGTTTTGACCATTAGCACCACTGGGGGGGGGCCGATTCGGCCCACCCACTATATTTTTGTAGTCGTCCAATGAAATCCTACAAAATTTGGGCTGTTGGTGAAACAACTATAGATGAACACTACCAAACCTTAAAAAATTAAAATTTCATAAGCAGGGTCTCATAATTTTGATGAAAAATAAAAGTAGTCCCAGGACAAAATTACAAAATTTTTCGTTTTCTAAAAACTAATAGTGTGGCAGTGTTGGCTAGATTTAGTAGGTTTTTCAAGACGCTGAATCGAATGTGATTATATTCCACTTCCAAAAATTGAAGTGGATGCTATTTTTCGTGCACCTAAGAAGTGGGCGTGGCACTTCAAATTTTGAAAAATTAGATATTCAGAAAATGCCCCTAATTTTTTTATTTCAACGCATCTTTATGGGTTTTCTGGGCCGCTGAATCGATTGAAAGTAATATAGAAGCCTGAAGACTGAGTGGTTCGCCATTTTTGGTGCACCAAAATTAGGGCGTGGCACTTCAAATTTTGAAAAATACGAGATTCGGAAAATAAACCAAAATTGAAATTTTAACGAATTTATATAGGTTTTCCAGACCGCTGAATCGATTGAAAGTAATATAGAAGCCTGAAGACTTAGAAGTTAGCCATTTTTTGAAATCAAAACTTTAGTGTTTTTTCCGAAAAAAGTAATTTTGAAAATTTGAAGTGCCACGCCCTAATTTTGGTGCACCGAAAATTACGTACACAAAGGATTTGAGGCTTCTATATTACTTTCAATCGATTCAGCGCTCCAGAAAACCTATAAAATTAATTTGAAATCAAAACTTTAGTGAATTTTCCGAATCTCGTATTTTTCAAAATTTGAAGTGCCACGCCCTAATTTTGGTGCACCAAAAATGGCGAACCACTAAGTCTTCAGGCTTCTATATTACTTTCAATCGATTCAGCGCTCCAGAAAACCTATAAAAATGCTTTGCAAATCAAAACTTTAGTGTATTTTCCGAATCTCGTATTTTTCAAAATTTGAAGTGCCACGCCCTAATTTTGGTGCACCAAAAATGGCGAACCACTACACTTACATACTTGTATAGAACATTAGAGTGATCCAAACCAATAAAAATAAATAAAAATAGCCCAAACATAAATAATTACTAAATCACGAATGACTTTGTAAAATTCGAAAATTTCAAAAAATTTGGTGCTGGAGACCAAATTTTGAGGTGGCACCCACATCGAAAAGTAGAAATCCAATTGCAACGGCGTTTTTTGCAAAAGATGCGGCATTAAATTTGGCTAATTCTCACAAAAAATTGGGCCGGTACGTAATGTGGTTGCATAGTTACAGCAACTAAAAACTAGGAAGGGGCCGATTCGGCCCCCCCCCCAGTGCTAATAGGGTTAAGACTCTGTAGTTGTTTATTAACCTTTTAACTTACGTTATACATTTATTAATGTGGAAATCTGGAAATGGATTGTTTTCGGCTGGAAACCAGTTCAAGAAGCGAACTGGAAAGCCATGGACTCATAGTGGACCCAGTGGCCACAAGTCCCAGATTAGACCATCTGTTTCGTAGGAAATCCAGGCTCGATACAAGACTAATGCATTTACACTTCGACCCTTCTCCAGTGATCACCGCCTTATTGTGGCCAAGAAGGTAAGACTTAGTCTGCATGCTAGCAGAACAACGAAATCTGCCTTGCCACGGCATGACTGGTCCTGTCTGTTGCAACAGCCAAGTGTGAGACCCAGCTTCACACTACAGCTGAGCAACAGGTATGAGGTTCTTGCCTCTGAGGCAGCAGATCACTGCGAGGGCTATACTGCCTTCACAGAAGCACTTAAGTTAGCAGCTGCAGAAACGTTCCTGAATACCTGTGAAACAGGAAAAAGGCCCCCTGGACTGACCACTGTAAGCGGATCCATTCCGTGTTATATACTCTACCAATAAATGGGTGATGAACTGATTTATCAAACAGTTAAAGTATGCAACCAATAATGCATATCAGAGAAATATGCAACAATGTTAGCCAGAAGGTGGTTAATCACAACTCACTAGGGGATAGGGGCACCAGGGGGGGGGGGGGGGGGCAGGCCCAGGGGGACATGGAATTGTAAGGGTAGGATAAACCGGCCAATGGGAGGGCCACAGATGGCAATTACAAGGTTCTTGTATGGTTTGCTTGGCCACTCATGTAGTTAGGGATGTATAATATTTTTTCCTAATATTTCCATATATATCCGTTATCATGTGTTCACTAATTCAGTTGGCTATATTGTTAGTGTAGATGTTACACAGTTTTCACCGTCGCCGGTAATATTAAACTGATTGTGTTGTAATACATCTATCAGTAAATATCAGAAGTTAATAACATCAAGCAATAACATCAAACTCCATTCAACCGGCCTTCGGCCTTTTATTTTTTCCCCTACATCCAGCAATGCGGCAACGCGTAGGAACTGCAACATCAATCAACCAGTCGGGATCCTGCGAGCCAACCAGGATCCCGTCACAACTACAAAATTCAGAAGTGCCGAAATGACCTCTATAAGGCACAGAATGAGTCCCGACTCAAACAGACAATAGCGGCCAAGAATGCAGTTAAGGCTGCATCTAGGTCCCTGAACAGGCAGTACTCTGTTAATCTACAGGAGCTAATAAACCAACAGGTTGATGCCATCAATGATGCTGACGACAGCAGGCAATCATCCCAGGCATGGAGATCGATCAACTTGCTTACTGGTCGGAAAAGCCAACCAACCACCAAGGTTAAGGCTGAATCACCAGCCGATCGCCTCAATGGTTGGAAGGCCCACTTTGAAAAGCTCCTCAATAATAATTGCCCGATAACTTTATAGAAGTAAAAGTGTCGGAGTCTGAACTCCCATATATTCCCATTGGCGATATCTCCTTTGCAGAAGTGAAGGCTGCTGCAAAGAACATTAAGACCAATCATGCCAGTGGAGTAGATGGTGTTCCCCCTGAGGTCATTAAAATATCTGAGTGCTTAAAGCTCATCTATCACATCTTAGTAGACATGTACAGAACAACAAGAAGTCCCACAAGAAATGAAAACAAATAAGTTGGTGCCAGTTCCCAAGAACGGCCCTAACACTCTATGGTTCTTGTCGGGGAATCTCATTGATTTCGATTGCTGCAAAGCTATACAATAGAATTCTATTAAATCGCATCAGGGATCCCATTGAGAGACTGCTCCGTGGAAATCAGAATGGGTTCCGTAAATGTCGTGGGACCATGAAGCCCATTTTTGCACTTAGAAGGATAATTGAAGAGTTATCAAAAAAGAAAGACAGGCATCTGGCTGTTATCTTTATTGACTTCTTCAAAGCCTTTGATTCAGTCTCTCGCTCACGTATGTTCAGCATACTTTCATTATATGGGATTCCTGAAGA
This sequence comes from Nemertoderma westbladi, assembly GCA_032718475.1. Taxonomy (NCBI): domain Eukaryota; kingdom Metazoa; phylum Xenacoelomorpha; order Nemertodermatida; family Nemertodermatidae; genus Nemertoderma; species Nemertoderma westbladi. Next base: position 19,934 of record JAUCBJ010003523.1, on the reverse strand, counting down.
AATTATTGCAGCAATCAGATCAGTATATACGATGGTTCAACAACATTTGTGTCTACTGTTGACGGTGGCACACAACCATTTGAAGTGTTATGGGGCGTCCTCCAGGGAGACACGCTTGCACCATTCTTGTTTGTGGTATTGTGGTTGACGCATGTCCTTAGATAATCATAATGATGATGGGGTGATGATAACTCCACATACTGGCTCCAGAAGTCGAGGAAATCCTGCCAAGTACCTAACTGATCTAGACTTTGCTGATGACTTAGGAGTACTCTCAGAATCACTAGAGGGAGCCCAACGGCTCCTCAGCTCATTAGAACATGCTGCTTCTAGTGTTGGTCTTTTTATTAACTCCAGAAAGACCAACATTTTGACAGTTAACTTTGAAAGTCCTCAGCAAGTCTCTGATCGGATGAGCATAAGCTCAAAGGATGGTATGCTTGAGCATGTGGACGACTTCTGTTACCTGGGATCATGGATCCGGAAGTCAGGTGAGGACCTTATAATACGTAAGAGAAAGGCATGGGCAGCCTTGAATAGGCTTTCCAGGATTTGGAAGTCACCAAGAATTAATCGGAAACTTAAGGTCCGATTATTTAGAGCAGCAGTAGTTCCAGTACTCCTCTATGGGAGTCCATGCTGGGCTATAACTGCTGAGGACACCAAATCTCTGGATGGCACATTCACAAGAATGCTACGCCGGGTTCATTGTGTCAAGTACAATGCACACATCTCCAACCAGACACTATATAACATTGGAGGTGTCTCATTGGTTCCCCCACACAAGAACAAAATCGCCTCCGTTTTGCAGGACATTGCTTTCGCCGTGAGGACCAGCCAGTGCATAATCTTCTACTTTGGCAGCCTCATGGAGTGAATAAGCATGGTGGACAGCCCGTGACTTTCTTGAGACGCATCTTAAAGGACACTGGCCTTGAAAATGCGGAAGATCTAGCAAATGTCATGGGTGATATGGAGTTGTGGCGGCGCAATTTTGTCGACTAGCTGGCACAGCATTCTTAAAAATACAGCTGCAATGCAGCATGCCGATCCTAGTAGTAGTAGTAGTATTCTTAGCTGCAGTCCTAGCGCCCCGGAATGAAGTGCCAGGCCTCATCCCAGGTTCCCGCAGCCGCCCTACTGAAATTTTCTACCGAATTGGCATCACGGTCGTCCAATGGCCCTAGATGTCACAGTGATTTCCTCCCTGCAGGCCCGAACTGTAGATGGTGCTATTGATGCTGGCCACGCCCAATCCATCGCCAGAGACCGCAAGCTTTCTGCTCACTTTGATGAGTGCAGGAAATCCGGAACCGGCTTCACCCCGCTTGTGATTCCCACTCATCCTCCACCATCCGTGAGATTGCCAGACTACAAGGCCTCAGACGAGGTATCCCGACAGGAGAAGCCATCCGCCACCTCTTCCAATGGCTCTCTGTCTCCTGTGGCGCGGGAACTCTGCAATGTGGTTGCGTAGAATCCCCATGCTCCACCCCTCTGTGGATGGTGTCCGTTAATTATCTAATTATTGTTATGTTATGTTATTGGTCTTAAAAGTAAATTATTTGGTGGAAAAAATGTGCATTTTGAAATTGTTTTTTTTTTTTATAAATATATTCTTGTTATATAGGTAAAAAAAAATACTGATAAACAACGAAACTGGGAGTTGGAGATCGAGATGGAGAAGTAGGCGACTATTTTTATTTATTACTATTATGACGAGTTGAGCTTCACGAATCTACCATCTTCTGCTAACTGCTCTTCAACTCAACTCGGCTCTGCTAGACTCAAAGACCAATCAGTCACAGTCTACAAACCACAGATTCTAAGTTTATTATTACCAAATTTTTAAGTAGATACTGTATAATAAAATTATAAAATATTAATCTGTCAACTGTCAGATGAAAGTCAGATGCGTTATCCCACCCAAGGGATAGATAACACTTGCTAAAGAATTTAGATAATTGTGTTATCTTACAATAGGGAATATAACAAAAAATCTGAAAAAGTGGGTGAGAACCAAATTTATTGGCAAGCAGAACCAATTGGAAACTATACCTATCCTGACCTGATTGGTCAGGATAGATCAATCACCATCCCTCTCTCTCTTTAGGTAGATCAATCACCATCCATCTCTCTCTCGAGGTAGACCAATCACCATCCCTCTCTCTCTAGGTAGATCAATCACCATCCCTCTCTCTCTAGGTAGATCAATCACCATCCCTCTCTCTCTAGGTAGATCAATCACCATCCCTCTCTCTCTAGGTAGATCAATCACCATCCCTCTCTCTCTAGGTAGATCAATTACCATCCCTCTCTCTCTAGGTAGATCAATCACCATCCCTCTCTCTCTAGGTAGATCAATCACCATCCCTCTCTCTCTAGGTAGATCAATCACCATCCCTCTCTCTCTAGGTAGATCAATCACCATCCCTCTCTCTGAGGTAGATCAATCACCATCCCTCTTTCTCTAGGTAGATCAATCACCATCCCTCTCTCTCTAGGTAGATCAATCACCATCCCTCTCTCTGAGGTAGATCAATCACCATCCCTCTTTCTCTAGGTAGATCAATCACCATCCCTCTCTCTCTAGGTAGATCAATCACCATCCCTCTCTCTCTAGGTAGATCAATCACCATCCATCTCTCTCTAGGTAGATCAATTACCATCCCTCTCTCTCTAGGTAGATCAATTACCATCCCTCTCTCTCTAGGTAGATCAATCACCATCCCTCTCTCTCTAGGTAGATCAATCACCATCCCTCTCTCTCTAGGTAGATCAATCACCATCCCTCTCTCTCTAGGTAGATCAATCACAATCCCTCTCTCTCTCTAGGTAGATCAATTACCATCCCTCTCTCTCTAGGTAGATCAATCACCATCCCTCTCTCTCTAGGTAGATCAATCACAATCCCTCTCTCTCTCTAGGTAGATCAATTACCATCCCTCTCTCTCTAGGTAGATCAATCACCATCCCTCTCTCTCTAGGTAGATCAATCACAATCCCTCTCTCTCTCTAGGTAGATCAATTACCATCCCTCTCTCTCTAGGTAGATCAATCACCATCCCTCTCTCTCTAGGTAGATCAATCACCATCCCTCTCTCTCTAGGTAGATCAATCACAATCCCTCTCTCTCTCTAGGTAGATCAATCACCATCCCCCTCTCTCTAGGTAGATCAATCACCATCCCTCTCTCTCTAGGTAGATCAATCACAATCCCTCTCTCTCTCTAGGTAGATCAATTACCATCCCTCTCTCTCTAGGTAGATCAATCACCATCCCTCTCTCTCTAGGTAGATCAATCACCATCCCTCTCTCTCTAGGTAGATCAATCACCATCCCCCTCTCTCTAGGTAGATCAATCACCATCCCTCTCTCTCTAGGTAGATCAATCACCATCCATCTCTCTCTCTAGGTAGATCAATCACCATCCCTCTCTCTCTAGGTAGATCAATCACCATCCATCTCTCTCTAGGTAGATCAATCACCATCCCTCTCTCTCGAGGTAGATCAATCACCATCCCTCTCTCTCTAGGTAGATCAATCACCATCCCTCTCTCTCTAGGTAGATCAATCACCATCCCTCTCTCTCTAGGTAGATCAATCACCATCCCTCTCTCTCTAGGTAGATCAATCACCATCCCTCTTTCTCTAGGTAGATCAATCACCATCCATCTCTCTCTAGGTAGATCAATCACCATCCCTCTCTCTCTAGGTAGATCAATCACCATCCCTCTCTCTCTAGGTAGATCAATCACCATCCCTCTCTCTCTAGGTAGATCAATCACCATCCCTCTCTCTCTAGGTAGATCAATCACCATCCCCCTCTCTCTAGGTAGATCAATCACCATCCCTCTCTCTCTAGGTAGATCAATCACCATCCCTCTCTCTCTAGGTAGATCAATCACCATCCCTCTCTCTCTAGGTAGATCAATCACCATCCCTCTCTCTCTCTAGGTAGATCAATCACCATCCCTCTCTCTCTAGGTAGATCAATCACCATCCCTCTCTCTCTAGGTAGATCAATCACCATCCCTCTCTCTCTAGGTAGATCAATCACCATCCCTCTCTCTCTAGGTAGATCAATCACCATCCCTCTCTCTCTAGGTAGATCAATCACCATCCCTCTCTCTCTAGGTAGATCAATCACCATCCCTCTCTCTCTAGGTAGATCAATCACCATCCCTCTCTTTCTAGGTAGATCAATCACCATCCTCTCTCTCTCTCTCTAGGTAGATCAATCACCATCCCTCTCTCTCTAGGTAGATCAATCACCATCCCTCTCTCTCTAGGTAGATCAATTACCATCCCTCTCTCTCTAGGTAGATCAATCACCATCCCCCTCTCTCTAGGTAGATCAATCACCATCCCTCTCTCTCTAGGTAGATCAATCACAATCCCTCTCTCTCTCTAGGTAGATCAATCACCATCCCTCTCTCTCTAGGTAGATCAATCACCATCCCCCTCTCTCTAGGTAGATCAATCACCATCCCTCTCTCTCTAGGTAGATCAATCACCATCCTCTCTCTCTCTAGGTAGATCAATCACCATCCCTCTCTCTCGAGGTAGATCAATCACCATCCCTCTCTCTCTAGGTAGATCAATCACCATCCCTCTCTCTCTAGGTAGATCAATCACCATCCCTCTCTCTCTAGGTAGATCAATCACCATCCCTCTCTCTCTAGGTAGATCAATCACCATCCCTCTCTCTCTAGGTAGATCAATCACCATCCCTCTCTCTCTAGGTAGATCAATCACCATCCCTCTCTCTCTAGGTAGATCAATCACCATCCCTCTCTCTCTAGGTAGATCAATCACCATCCATCTCTCTCTAGGTAGATCAATCACCATCCCTCTCTCTCTAGGTAGATCAATCACCATCCCTCTCTCTCTAGGTAGATCAATCACCATCCCTCTCTCTCTAGGTAGATCAATCACCATCCCTCTCTCTCTAGGCAGATCAATCACCATCCATCTCTCTCTAGGTAGATCAATCACCATCCCTCTCTCTCTAGGTAGATCAATCACCATCCCTCTCTCTCTAGGTAGATCAATCACCATCCCTCTCTCTCTAGGTAGATCAATCACCATCCCTCTCTCTCTAGGTAGATCAATCACCATCCCTCTCTCTCTAGGTAGATCAATCACCATCCCTCTCTCTCTAGGTAGATCAATCACCATCCCTCTCTCTCGAGGTAGATCAATCACCATCCCTCTCTCTCTAGGTAGATCAATCACCATCCCTCTCTCTCTAGGTAGATCAATCACCATCCCTCTCTCTCTAGGTAGATCAATCACCATCCCTCTCTCTCTAGGTAGATCAATCACCATCCCTCTCTCTCTAGGTAGATCAATCACCATCCCTCTCTCTCTAGGTAGATCAATCACCATCCCTCTCTCTCTAGGTAGATCAATCACCATCCCTCTCTCTCTAGGTAGATCAATCACCATCCCTCTCTCTCTAGGTAGATCAATCACCATCCCTCTCTCTCTAGGTAGATCAATCACCATCCCTCTCTCTCTAGGTAGATCAATCACCATCCCTCTCTCTCTAGGTAGATCAATCACCATCCCTCTCTCTCTAGGTAGATCAATCACCATCCCTCTCTCTCTAGGTAGATCAATCACCATCCCTCTCTCTCTAGGTAGATCAATCACCATCCCTCTCTCTCTAGGTAGATCAATCACCATCCCTCTCTCTCTAGGTAGATCAATCACCATCCCTCTCTCTCTAGGTAGATCAATCACCATCCCTCTCTCTCTAGGTAGATCAATCACCATCCCTCTCTCTCTAGGTAGATCAATCACCATCCCTCTCTCTCTAGGTAGATCAATCACCATCCCTCTCTCTCTAGGTAGATCAATCACCATCCCTCTCTCTCTAGGTAGATCAATCACCATCCCTCTCTCTCTAGGTAGATCAATCACCATCCCTCTCTCTCTAGGTAGATCAATCACCATCCCTCTCTCTCTAGGTAGATCAATCACCATCCCTCTCTCTCTAGGTAGATCAATCACCATCCCTCTCTCTCTAGGTAGATCAATCACCATCCCTCTCTCTCTAGGTAGATCAATCACCATCCCTCTCTCTCTAGGTAGATCAATCACCATCCCTCTCTCTCTAGGTAGATCAATCACCATCCCTCTCTCTCTAGGTAGATCAATCACCATCCCTCTCTCTCTAGGTAGATCAATCACCATCCCTCTCTCTCTAGGTAGATCAATCACCATCCCTCTCTCTCTAGGTAGATCAATCACCATCCCTCTCTCTCTAGGTAGATCAATCACCATCCCTCTCTCTCTAGGTAGATCAATCACCATCCCTCTCTCTCTAGGTAGATCAATCACCATCCCTCTCTCTCTAGGTAGATCAATCACCATCCCTCTCTCTCTAGGTAGATCAATCACCATCCCTCTCTCTCTAGGTAGATCAATCACCATCCCTCTCTCTCTAGGTAGATCAATCACCATCCCTCTCTCTCTAGGTAGATCAATCACCATCCCTCTCTCTCTAGGTAGATCAATCACCATCCCTCTCTCTCTAGGTAGATCAATCACCATCCCTCTCTCTCTAGGTAGATCAATCACCATCCCTCTCTCTCTAGGTAGATCAATCACCATCCCTCTCTCTCTAGGTAGATCAATCACCATCCCTCTCTCTCTAGGTAGATCAATCACCATCCCTCTCTCTCTAGGTAGATCAATCACCATCCCTCTCTCTCTAGGTAGATCAATCACCATCCCTCTCTCTCTAGGTAGATCAATCACCATCCCTCTCTCTCTAGGTAGATCAATCACCATCCCTCTCTCTCTAGGTAGATCAATCACCATCCCTCTCTCTCTAGGTAGATCAATCACCATCCCTCTCTCTCTAGGTAGATCAATCACCATCCCTCTCTCTCTAGGTAGATCAATCACCATCCCTCTCTCTCTAGGTAGATCAATCACCATCCCTCTCTCTCTAGGTAGATCAATCACCATCCCTCTCTCTCTAGGTAGATCAATCACCATCCCTCTCTCTCTAGGTAGATCAATCACCATCCCTCTCTCTCTAGGTAGATCAATCACCATCCCTCTCTCTCTAGGTAGATCAATCACCATCCCTCTCTCTCTAGGTAGATCAATCACCATCCCTCTCTCTCTAGGTAGATCAATCACCATCCCTCTCTCTCTAGGTAGATCAATCACCATCCCTCTCTCTCTAGGTAGATCAATCACCATCCCTCTCTCTCTAGGTAGATCAATCACCATCCCTCTCTCTCTAGGTAGATCAATCACCATCCCTCTCTCTCTAGGTAGATCAATCACCATCCCTCTCTCTCTAGGTAGATCAATCACCATCCCTCTCTCTCTAGGTAGATCAATCACCATCCCTCTCTCTCTAGGTAGATCAATCACCATCCCTCTCTCTCTAGGTAGATCAATCACCATCCCTCTCTCTCTAGGTAGATCAATCACCATCCCTCTCTCTCTAGGTAGATCAATCACCATCCCCTCTCTCTCTAGGTAGATCAATCACCATCCCTCTCTCTCTCTAGGTAGATCAATCACCATCCCTCTCTCTCTAGGTAGATCAATCACCATCCCTCTCTCTCTAGGTAGATCAATCACCATCCCTCTCTCTCTAGGTAGATCAATCACCATCCCTCTCTCTCTAGGTAGATCAATCACCATCCCTCTCTCTCTAGGTAGATCAATCACCATCCCTCTCTCTCTAGGTAGATCAATCACCATCCCTCTCTCTCTAGGTAGATCAATCACCATCCCTCTCTCTCTAGGTAGATCAATCACCATCCCTCTCTCTCTCAGGTAGATCAATCACCATCCCTCTCTCTCTAGGTAGATCAATCACCATCCCTCTCTCTCTAGGTAGATCAATCACCATCCCTCTCTCTCTCTAGGTAGATCAATCACCATCCCTCTCTCTCGAGGTAGACCAATCACCATCCCTCTCTCTCTCTAGGTAGATCAATCACCATCCCTCTCTCTCTAGGTAGATCAATCACCATCCCTCTCTCTCTAGGTAGATCAATCACCATCCATCTCTCTCGAGGTAGATCAATCACCATCCATCTCTCTCTCTAGGTAGATCAATCACCATCCCTCTCTCTCTAGGTAGATCAATCACCATCCCTCTCTCTCTAGGTAGATCAATCACCATCCCTCTCTCTCGAGGTAGATCAATCACCATCCATCTCTCTCTCTAGGTAGATCAATCACCATCCCTCTCTCTCTAGGTAGATCAATCACCATCCCTCTTTCTCTAGGTAGATCAATCACCATCCATCTCTCTCTAGGTAGATCAATCACCATCCCTCTCTCTCTAGGTAGATCAATCACCATCCCTCTCTCTCTAGGTAGATCAATCACCAACCCTCTCTCTGAGGTAGATCAATCACCATCCCTCTTTCTCTAGGTAGATCAATCACCATCCATCTCTCTCTAGGTAGATCAATCACCATCCCTCTCTCTCTAGGTAGATCAATCACCATCCCTCTTTCTCTAGGTAGATCAATCACCATCCATCTCTCTCTAGGTAGATCAATCACCATCCCTCTCTCTCTAGGTAGATCAATCACCATCCATCTCTCTCTCTAGGTAGATCAATCACCATCCCTCTCTCTCTAGGTAGATCAATCACCATCCATCTCTCTCTCTAGGTAGATCAATCACCATCCCTCTCTCTCTAGGTAGATCAATCACCATCCCTCTCTCTCTAGGTAGATCAATCACCATCCATCTCTCTCTAGGTAGATCAATCACCATCCCTCTCTCTCTAGGTAGATCAATCACCATCCATCTCTCTCTAGGTAGATCAATCACCATCCCTCTCTCTCTAGGTAGATCAATCACCATCCCTCTTTCTCTAGGTAGATCAATCACCATCCATCTCTCTCTAGGTAGATCAATCACCATCCCTCTCTCTCTAGGTAGATCAATCACCATCCCTCTCTCTCTAGGTAGATCAATCACCATCCATCTCTCTCTCTAGGTAGATCAATCACCATCCCTCTCTCTCTCTCTCTAGGTAGATCAATCACCATCCATCTCTCTCTCTAGGTAGATCAATCACCATCCCTCTCTCTCTAGGTAGATCAATCACCATCCATCTCTCTCTAGGTAGATCAATCACAATCCCTCTCTCTCTCTAGGTAGATCAATCACCATCCCTCTCTCTCTAGGTAGACCAACCACCATCCCTCTCTCTCGAGGTAGATCAATCACCATCCATCTCTCTCTCTAGGTAGATCAATCACCATCCCTCTCTCTCTAGGTAGATCAATCACCATCCCTCTTTCTCTAGGTAGATCAATCACCATCCATCTCTCTCTAGGTAGATCAATCACCATCCCTCTCTCTCTAGGTAGATCAATCACCATCCCTCTCTCTCTAGGTAGATCAATCACCAACCCTCTCTCTGAGGTAGATCAATCACCATCCCTCTCTCTCTAGGTAGATCAATCACCATCCCTCTCTCTAGGTAGATCAATCACCATCCCTCTCTCTCGAGGTAGATCAATCACCATCCCTCTCTCTCTAGGTAGATCAATCACCATCCCTCTTTCTCTAGACAGATCAATCACCATCCATCTCTCTCTAGGGAGATCAATCACCATCCCTCTCTCTCTCTCTAGGTAGATCAATCACCATCCCTCTCTCTCTAGGTAGATCAATCACCATCCCTCTCTCTCGAGGTAGATCAATCACCATCCCTCTCTCTCTAGGTAGATCAATCACCATCCCTCTCTCTCTAGGTAGGTGATTGGTCAGGATCAATCACCATCCCTCTCTCTCGAGTAGATCAATCACCATCCCTCTCTCTCTAGGTAGATCAATCACCATCCCTCTCTCTCTAGGTAGATCAATCACCATCCCTCTCTCTCTAGGTAGATCAATCACCATCCATCTCTCTCTCTAGGTAGATCAATCACCATCCCTCTCTCTCTAGGTAGATCAATCACCATCCCTCTTTCTCTAGGTAGATCAATCACCATCCATCTCTCTCTAGGTAGATCAATCACCATCCCTCTCTCTCTAGGTAGATCAATCACCATCCATCTCTCTCTAGGTAGATCAATCACCATCCCTCTCTCTCTAGGTAGATCAATCACCATCCCTCTTTCTCTAGGTAGATCAATCACCATCCATCTCTCTCTAGGTAGATCAATCACCATCCCTCTCTCTCTAGGTAGATCAATCACCATCCCTCTCTCTCTAGGTAGATCAATCACCATCCATCTCTCTCTCTAGGTAGATCAATCACCATCCCTCTCTCTCTCTCTCTAGGTAGATCAATCACCATCCATCTCTCTCTCTAGGTAGATCAATCACCATCCCTCTCTCTCTAGGTAGATCAATCACCATCCATCTCTCTCTAGGTAGATCAATCACAATCCCTCTCTCTCTCTAGGTAGATCAATCACCATCCCTCTCTCTCTAGGTAGACCAACCACCATCCCTCTCTCTCGAGGTAGATCAATCACCATCCATCTCTCTCTCTAGGTAGATCAATCACCATCCCTCTCTCTCTAGGTAGATCAATCACCATCCCTCTTTCTCTAGGTAGATCAATCACCATCCATCTCTCTCTAGGTAGATCAATCACCATCCCTCTCTCTCTAGGTAGATCAATCACCATCCCTCTCTCTCTAGGTAGATCAATCACCAACCCTCTCTCTGAGGTAGATCAATCACCATCCCTCTCTCTCTAGGTAGATCAATCACCATCCCTCTCTCTAGGTAGATCAATCACCATCCCTCTCTCTCGAGGTAGATCAATCACCATCCCTCTCTCTCTAGGTAGATCAATCACCATCCCTCTTTCTCTAGACAGATCAATCACCATCCATCTCTCTCTAGGGAGATCAATCACCATCCCTCTCTCTCTCTCTAGGTAGATCAATCACCATCCCTCTCTCTCTAGGTAGATCAATCACCATCCCTCTCTCTCGAGGTAGATCAATCACCATCCCTCTCTCTCTAGGTAGATCAATCACCATCCCTCTCTCTCTAGGTAGGTGATTGGTCAGGATCAATCACCATCCCTCTCTCTCGAGTAGATCAATCACCATCCCTCTCTCTCTAGGTAGATCAATCACCATCCCTCTCTCTCTAGGTAGATCAATCACCATCCCTCTCTCTCGAGGTAGATCAATCACCATCCCTCTTTCTCTAGGTAGATCAATCACCATCCCTCTCTCTCTCTCTAGGTAGATCAATCACCATCCCTCTCTCTCGAGGTAGATCAATCACCATCCCTCTCTCTCTAGGTAGATCAATCACCATCCCTCTCTCTCTAGGTAGATCAATCACCATCCCTCTCTCTCGAGGTAGATCAATCACCATCCCTCTCTCTCTAGGTAGATCAATCACCATCCCTCTTTCTCTAGACAGATCAATCACCATCCATCTCTCTCTAGGGAGATCAATCACCATCCCTCTCTCTCTCTAGGTAGATCAATCACCATCCCTCTCTCTCTAGGTAGATCAATCACCATCCCTCTCTCTCTAGGTAGATCAATCACCATCCCTCTCTCTCTAGGTAGATCAATCACCATCCCTCTCTCTCTAGGTAGGTGATTGGTCAGGATCAATCACCATCCCTCTCTCTCGAGTAGATCAATCACCATCCCTCTCTCTCTAGGTAGATCAATCACCATCCCTCTCTCTCTAGGTAGATCAATCACCATCCCTCTCTCTCTAGGTAGATCAATCACCATCCCTCTCTCTCTAGGTAGATCAATCACCATCCCTCTCTCTCTAGGTAGATCAATCACCATCCCTCTCTCTCTAGGTAGATCAATCACCATCCCTCTCTCTCTAGGTAGATCAATCACCATCCCTCTCTCTCTAGGTAGATCAATCACCATCCCTCTCTCTCTAGGTAGACCAATCACCATCCCTCTCTCTCTAGGTAGATCAATCACCATCCCTCTCTCTCTAGGTAGATCAATCACCATCCCTCTCTCTCTCAGGTAGATCAATCACCATCCCTCTCTCTCTAGGTAGATCAATCACCATCCCTCTCTCTCTAGGTAGATCAATCACCATCCCTCTCTCTCTAGGTAGATCAATCACCATCCCTCTCTCTCTAGGTAGATCAATCACCATCCCTCTCTCTCTAGGTAGATCAATCACCATCCCTCTCTCTCTAGGTAGATCAATCACCATCCCTCTCATCTCTCTAGGTAGATCAATCATCATCCCTTTCTCTCTAGGTAGATCAATCACCATCCCTCCTCTCTCTCTAGGTAGATCAATCACCATCCCTCTCTCTCTAGGTAGATCAATCACCATCCCTCTCTCTCTCTCTCAGGTAGATCAATCACCATCCCCTCTCTCTCTAGGTAGATCAATCACCATCCCTCTCTCTCTAGGTAGATCAATCACCATCCCTCTCTCTCTAGGTAGATCAATCACCATCCCTCTCTCTCTAGGTAGATCAATCACCATCCCTCTCTCTCTAGGTAGATCAATCACCATCCCTCTCTCTCTAGGTAGATCAATCACCATCCCTCTCTCTCTAGGTAGATCAATCACCATCCCTCTCTCTCTAGGTAGATCAATCACCATCCCTCTCTCTCTAGGTAGATCAATCACCATCCCTCTCTCTCTAGGTAGATCAATCACCATCCCTCTCTCTCTAGGTAGATCAATCACCATCCCTCTCTCTCTAGGTAGATCAATCACCATCCCTCTCTCTCTAGGTAGATCAATCACCATCCCTCTCTCTCTAGGTAGATCAATCACCATCCCTCTCTCTCTAGGTAGATCAATCACCATCCCTCTCTCTCTAGGTAGATCAATCACCATCCCTCTCTCTCTAGGTAGATCAATCACCATCCCTCTCTCTCTAGGTAGATCAATCACCATCCCTCTCTCTCTAGGTAGATCAATCACCATCCCTCTCTCTCTAGGTAGATCAATCACCATCCCTCTCTCTCTAGGTAGATCAATCACCATCCCTCTCTCTCTAGGTAGATCAATCACCATCCCTCTCTCTCTAGGTAGATCAATCACCATCCCTCTCTCTCTAGGTAGATCAATCACCATCCCTCTCTCTCTAGGTAGATCAATCACCATCCCTCTCTCTCTAGGTAGATCAATCACCATCCCTCTCTCTCTAGGTAGATCAATCACCATCCCTCTCTCTCTAGGTAGATCAATCACCATCCCTCTCTCTCTAGGTAGATCAATCACCATCCCTCTCTCTCTAGGTAGATCAATCACCATCCCTCTCTCTCTAGGTAGACCAATCACCATCCATCTCTCTCTAGGTAGATCAATCACCATCCATCTCTCTCTAGGTAGATCAATCACCATCCCTCTCTCTCTAGGTAGATCAATCACCATCCCTCTCTCTCTAGGTAGATCAATCACCATCCCTCTCTCTCTAGGTAGATCAATCACCATCCCTCCTCTCTCTCTAGGTAGATCAATCACCATCCCTCTCTCTCTAGGTAGATCAATCACCATCCATCTCTCTCTAGGTAGATCAATCACCATCCCTCTCTATCTAGGTAGATCAATCACCATCCCTCTCTCTCTAGGTAGACCAATCACCATCCCTCTCTCTCTAGGTAGATCAATCACCATCCCTCTCTCTCTCTCTAGGTAGATCAATCACCATCCCTCTCTCTCTAGGTAGATCAATCACCATCCCTCTCTCTCTAGGTAGATCAATCACCATCCCTCTCTCTCTAGGTAGATCAATCACCATTCCTCTCTCTCTAGGTAGATCAATCACCATCCCTCTCTCTCTAGGTAGATCAATCACCATCCCTCTCTCTCTAGGTAGATCAATCACCATCCCTCTCTCTCTAGGTAGATCAATCACCATCCCTCTCTCTCTAGGTAGATCAATCACCATCCCTCTCTCTCTAGGTAGATCAATCACCATCCCTCTCTCTCTAGGTAGATCAATCACCATCCCTCTCTCTCTAGGTAGATCAATCACCATCCCTCTCTCTCTAGGTAGATCAATCACCATCCCTCTCTCTCTAGGTAGATCAATCACCATCCCTCTCTCTCTAGGTAGATCAATCACCATCCCTCTCTCTGGCTGTTATCTTTGTTGACTTCTTCAAGGCCTTTGATTCAGTCTCTCGCTCACGTATGTTCAGCATACTTTCATTATATGGGATTCCTGATGAAATTATTGCAGCAATCAGATCAGTATACGATGGTTCGACAACATTTGTGTCTACTGTTGACGGTGACACAGAACCATTTGAAGTGTTATGGGGCGTCCTCCAAGGAGACACACTTGCACCATTCTTGTTCATTATTGTGGTTGACTATGTTCTACGCATGTCCTTGGATCATCATAATGATGATGGGGTGATGATAACTCCACCTACTGGCTCCAGAAGTCGAGGAAATCCTGCCAAGTACCTAACTGATCTAGACTTTGCTGATGACTTAGGAGTACTCTCAGAATCATTAGAGGGAGCCCAGCGGCTCCTCAGCTCATTAGAACATGCTGCTTCTAGTGTTGGTCTTTTTATTAACTCCAGAAAGACCAAAATTCTGACAGTTAACTTTGAAAGTCCTCAGCAAGTCTCTGATCGGATGAGCATAAGCTCAAAGGATGGTATGCTTGAGCATGTGGACGACTTCTGTTACCTGGGATCATGGATCCGGACGTCAGGTGAGGACCTTCGAATACGTAAGGGAAAGGCATGGGAAGCCTTGAATAGGCTTTCCAGGATTTGGAAGTCACCTAGAATTAATCGGAAACTTAAGGTCCGATTATTTAGAGCAGCAGTAGTTCCAGTACTCCTCTACGGGAGTCCATGCTGGGCTCTAACTGCTGAGGACACCAAATCTCTGGATGGCACATTCACAAGAATGCTACGCCGGGTACATTGTGTCAAGTACAATGCACACATCTCCAACCAGACACTATATAACATTGGAGGTGTCTCATTGGTTCCCCCAAGCTTGACACTAGAACAAAATCGCCTCCGCTTTGCAGGACATTGCTTTCGCCGTGAGGACCAGCCAGTGCATAATCTTGTACTTTGGCAGCCTCATGGAGTGAATAAGCATGGTGGACAGCCCATGACTTTCTTGAGACGCATCTTAAAGGACACTGGCCTTAAAGATGCGGATGATCTAGCAAATGTCATGGGTGATAGGGAGTTGTGGCGGTGCAATTTTGTTGACAAGCCGGCACAGCATTCTTAAAAATGCAGCTGCAATGCAGCATGCCGATCCTAGTAGTATCCCTCTCTCTCTAGGTAGATCAATCACCATTCCTCTCTCTCTAGGTAGATCAATCACCATCCCTCTCTCTCTAGGTAGATCAATCACCATCCCTCTCTCTCTAGGTAGATCAATCACCATCCCTCTCTCTCTAGGTAGATCAATCACCATCCCTCTCTCTCTAGGTAGATCAATCACCATCCCTCTCTCTCTCTCTAGGTAGATCAATCACCATCCCTCTCTCTCTAGGTAGATCAATTACCATCCCTCTCTCTCTAGGTAGATCAATCACCATTCCTCTCTCTCTAGGTAGATCAATCACCATCCCTCTCTCTCTAGGTAGATCAATCACCATCCCTCTCTCTCTAGGTAGATCAATCACCATCCCTCTCTCTCTAGGTAGATCAATCACCATCCCTCTCTCTCTAGGTAGATCAATCACCATCCCTCTTTCTCTAGGTAGATCAATCACCATCCCTCTCTCTCTAGGTAGATCAATCACCATCCCTCTCTCTCTCTCTAGGTAGATCAATCACCATCCCTCTCTCTCTAGGTAGATCAATCACCATCCCTCTCTCTCTAGGTAGATCAATCACCATCCCTCTCTCTCTAGGTAGATCAATCACCATCCCTCTCTCTCTCTCTAGGTAGATCAATCACCATCCCTCTCTCTCTCTCTCTAGGTAGATCAATCACCATCCCTCTCTCTCTAGGTAGATCAATCACCATCCTTCTCTCTCTCTAGGTAGATCAATCACCATCCCTCTCTCTCTAGGTAGATCAATCACCATCCCTCTCTCTCTAGGTAGATCAATCACCATCCCTCTCTCTCTAGGTAGATCAATCACCATCCCTCTCTCTCTCTCTAGGTAGATCAATCACCATCCCTCTCTCTCTAGGTAGATCAATCACCATCCCTCTCTCTCTAGGTAGATCAATCACCATCCCTCTCTCTCTAGGTAGATCAATCACCATCCCTCTCTCTCTAGGTAGATCAATCACCATCCCTCTCTCTCTCTCTAGGTAGATCAATCACCATCCCTCTTTCTCTAGGTAGATCAATCACCATCCCTCTCTCTCTAGGTAGATCAATCACCATCCCTCTCTCTCTAGGTAGACCAATCACCATCCCTCTCTCTCTAGGTAGATCAATCACCATCCCTCTCTCTCTCTCTAGGTAGATCAATCACCATCCCTCTCTCTCTAGGTAGATCAATCACCACCCCTCTTTCTCTAGGTAGATCAATCACCATCCCTCTCTCTCTAGGTAGATCAATCACCATCCCTCTCTCTCTCTCTAGGTAGATCAATCACCATCCCTCTCTCTCTAGGTAGATCAATTACCAACCCTCTCTCTGAGGTAGATCAATCACCATCCCTCTCTCTCTCTCTAGGTAGATCAATCACCATCCCTCTCTCTCTCTCTAGGTAGATCAATCACCATCCCTCTCTCTCTAGGTAGATCAATTACCAACCCTCTCTCTGAGGTAGATCAATCACCATCCCTCTCTCTCTAGGTAGATCAATCACCATCCCTCTCTCTGAGGTAGATCAATCACCATCCCTCTTTCTCTAGGTAGATCAATCACCATCCATCTCTCTCTCGAGGTAGATCAATCACCATCCCTCTCTCTCTAGGTAGATCAATTACCTTCCCTCTCTCTGAGGTAGATCAATCACCATCCCTCTTTCTCTAGGTAGATCAATCACCATCCATCTCTCTCTCGAGGTAGATCAATCACCATCCCTCTCTCTCTAGGTAGATCAATCACCATCCCTCTCTCTCTAGGTAGATCAATCACCATCCCTCTCTCTCTAGGTAGATCAATCACCATCCATCTCTCTCTAGGTAGATCAATCACCATCCCTCTCTCTCTCTCTAGGTAGATCAATCACCATCCCTCTCTCTCTAGGTAGATCAATCACCATCCCTCTCTCTCTAGGTAGATCAATCACCATCCCTCTCTCTCTAGGTAGATCAATCACCATCCCTCTCTCTCTAGGTAGATCAATCACCATCCCTCTCTCTCTAGGTAGATCAATCACCATCCCTCTCTCTCTAGGTAGATCAATCACCATCCCTCTCCTCTCTAGGTAGATCAATCACCATCCCTCTCTCTCTAGGTAGATCAATCACCATCCCTCTCTCTCTAGGTAGATCAATCACCATCCCTCTCTCTCTAGGTAGATCAATCACCATCCCTCTCTCTCTAGGTAGATCAATCACCATCCCTCTCTCTCTAGGTAGATCAATCACCATCCCTCTCTCTCTAGGTAGATCAATCACCATCCCTCTCTCTCTAGGTAGATCAATCACCATCCCTCTCTCTCTAGGTAGATCAATCACCATCCCTCTCTCTCTAGGTAGATCAATCACCATCCCTCTCTCTCTAGGTAGATCAATCACCATCCCTCTCTCTCTAGGTAGATCAATCACCATCCCTCTCTCTCTAGGTAGATCAATCACCATCCCTCTCTCTCTAGGTAGACCAATCACCATCCCTCTCTCTCTAGGTAGATCAATCACCATCCCTCTCTCTCTAGGTAGATCAATCACCATCCCTCTCTCTCTAGGTAGATCAATCACCATCCCTCTCTCTCTAGGTAGATCAATCACCATCCCTCTCTCTCTAGGTAGATCAATCACCATCCCCTCTCTCTCTAGGTAGATCAATCACCATCCCTCTCTCTCTAGGTAGATCAATCACCATCCCTCTCTCTCTAGGTAGATCAATCACCATCCCTCTCTCTCTAGGTAGATCAATCACCATCCCTCTCTCTCTAGGTAGATCAATCACCATCCCTCTCTCTCTAGGTAGATCAATCACCATCCCTCTCTCTCTAGGTAGATCAATCACCATCCCTCTCTCTCTAGGTAGATCAATCACCATCCCTCTCTCTCTAGGTAGATCAATCACCATCCCTCTCTCTCTAGGTAGATCAATCACCATCCCTCTCTCTCTAGGTAGATCAATCACCATCCCTCTCTCTCTAGGTAGACCAATCACCATCCCTCTCTCTCTAGGTAGATCAATCACCATCCCTTCTCTCTAGGTAGATCAATCACCATCCCTCTCTCTCTAGGTAGATCAATCACCATCCCTCTCTCTCTAGGTAGATCAATCACCATCCCTCTCTCTCTAGGTAGATCAATCACCATCCCTCTCTCTCTAGGTAGACCAATCACCATCCCTCTCTCTCTAGGTAGACCAATCACCATCCCTCTCTCTCTCTAGGTAGATCAATCACCATCCTCTCTCTCTAGGTAGATCAATCACCATCCCTCTCTCTCTAGGTAGATCAATCACCATCCCTCTCTCTCTAGGTAGACTCAATCACCATCCCTCTCTCTCTAGGTAGATCAATCACCATCCCTCTCTCTCTAGGTAGATCAATCACCATCCCTCTCTCTCTAGGTAGATCAATCACCATCCCTCTCTCTCTAGGTAGATCAATCACCATCCCTCTCTCTCTAGGTAGATCAATCACCATCCCTCTCTCTCTAGGTAGATCAATCACCATCCCTCTCTCTCTAGGTAGATCAATCACCATCCCTCTCTCTCTAGGTAGATCAATCACCATCCCTCTCTCTCTAGGTAGATCAATCACCATCCCTCTCTCTCTAGGTAGATCAATCACCATCCCTCTCTCTCTAGGTAGATCAATCACCATCCCTCTCTCTCTAGGTAGATCAATCACCATCCCTCTCTCTCTAGGTAGATCAATCACCATCCCTCTCTCACTAGGTTATACCTAGTGTTATCGTGAATTATAAAAAAAAATAGTTCAGTGTTGCAATATATTCTATTGAGATAGAGCATTAGATTTTACGGTGTAGGACGCGGCAAGGTTGCACCTTGGTGTAGCCGTATGATTGGTTCCGCTATAAACCCAGAGTTCTTTCTTTGTTCATCACATTGAGCTCAGACCTTGAGCTATTACCGGTTACTGTTTATTACCTATGATATATTGTTATTATACATGGAAGAAAATATAAGAAGCTAGTTGTCCCTAAAGCCCAGGTCAGGAACCATCATCTGTCCCCCACAGCAGTAAATACAGGCCCCTAATCTCAAAGACACTGTATTAACCCCTCGGTCGGTATCCGGCCCCTGGCAACACTCCAAGACCCTTTCGAGTGACAATTTCGGTAAGAAATGGTAGGGGTCTTTTATGTCGATTATCCAGGTTCATTCTTACTATTAGCCAGGTTCATTCAGCACCCTGTCTTGTATTATGTCAGTATGATACTCTGCCAAGAACCCCCCCCCCCCCCCCCCCCTCGCCGCTTAGCTTCGACCTTTTGCTATCATGTCGTCTCTTCGTTGCCACCCCCCCCCCCCCCCCCCCCCCCCTTCTACTGACAAATAATTTAATTTAAATTATCAAATGTAATTCTATTTTTTGGCGATTTTGGGGCCAGTCCACAAAAAAAGCAGCAACTGTAAAGAATATTTTTATTTATGCAATAATAATTATACAATATTTCAACACAGCCAATACTAATTTGTTAATTCTAATTATAATTCTAACACAATAGTGCTGTAGTACTGATTCTTCCCTGCAGTTTAATCGAAAACATATAGAATATCTGCAGATTACAAAATTACGTGTTGAATTGGAGGTATAGCGTTCCCATCACAATCACTCAGATTACATCTGCAACTAATAGGTAAACGAACTGTCATCTTTATGCGATGGGAAACCTGGACTTCTCCAGTAAACTT
>JAUCBJ010003522.1:0-33882 GCA_032718475.1 Nemertoderma westbladi | reverse complement strand
CATTATCTGACCTACTATTGAATTATTTCGAGTAAGTATCTGATCACGTGCTGCTCGAATTCTCGCTCGCTCGATATAAATCGATTTTATCCAACTATTATTATAATATAACAGTATAACAATACATTAATTCCAAATATAAATAAAACAGCCAGACAAACAAAATATAATTCGTGTTTGATATTAAGTAATAGTAGGCCAAATAATAATTAAAATTAATTAAAAATGCCGCAATATGGAAAGTTTTGGTAAACGGATACATTTTTCAAACAATGTAATAATGAAAAAAATACGTCGTAATATAAAACAACAACAGCCAGACACATATATTATTAGTTCGGATTAGTATAAGAAATTAATTAGGCCCCTACTATAAAAATAACAGCTGCTCATTGGCCCAGAGGGCAGAGCCGAATGCCTGTATGATGAGGCCTACTCTTCTATGCTAAGTTAAGTGGGGTATCACAATAAAAAAAATATTAAATTCGAATAGTACACTACATGTAAATTTATCCGAATAATATAAGGCCTTAATGAACTACACAAATCTCTAGTCTGACCTTAATTTATGAACTGATCAACAGTACTGTTATATAAATTTTGGTCGGTTATTGCACAACAATACTTTATAGTTTTATATTATACTTTATCAATACTATATATAGTTTATAGTTTTTGTAACATGTACATATATTTTTCAATGATATACGGTACCGGTAATTAATACATAAAAAATTACAATTTTCAAAAATATAACAATAAAACTAGTTCAGCTTAAGAGTAGTTAAGTAAATTATCACTGTATTAATTACCGTATATCATTGAAAAATATATGTACATGTTACAAAAACTATCAGTATTGTTGTGCAATAACCGACCAAAATTTATATACCAGTACTGTTGATCAGTTCATAAATGAAGGTCACACTAGAGAATTGTGTAGTTCATTAAGGCCTTATACTGTTCGGATAAATTTATATGTACTGTACTATTCGAATTTAATATTTTTTTATTGTGATACCCCACTTAACTTAGCATAGTAGAGTAGGCCTCATCATACAGGCATTCGGCTCTGGGCCAATGAGCAGCTGTGATTTTTATACTAGGGGCCTAATTAATTTCTTATACTAATCCGAACTAATAATATATGTGTCTGGCTGTTGTTGTTTTATATTACGACGTATTTTTGTCATTATTACATCGTTTGAAAAATGTATCCATTTACCAAAACTTGCCGTATTGCGGCATTTTTAATTAATTTTAATTATTATTTGGCCTACTATTACTTAACATCAAAAACGAATTATATTTTGTTTGTCTGGCTGTTTTGATTTATATTTCGTATTAATGTATTGTTATACTGTTATATTATAATAATAGTTGGATAACATCGATTTATATCGAGCGAGCGAGAATTCGAGCATCACGTGATCAGATACTTACTCGAAATAATTCAATAGTAGGTCAGATAATGGGTCTGACTGTTCGTTTTTGCTTTAAATTTTGAAATATAGTCTTCTGCCTGGATATCGTTTGAAAAAATGTATTTTTATCAAAAAACTAATTGTCAGACCACCTTGAGGACCATTTAAAATTTTAATTTATGAGAATTTTAAAATGAGTCATACACACTCTAGAACATCTAGTTTACTCTTCAAATTTTGACATGGGCGCTCATTTTGTGTCAAAGATGTCAGGTAAAAAAGCTCATGAACATAGCTTTAATCAGAGCTCTCCACCAGAGCCTCCAATATTGCATTTTTTGACATTTTTCAGATTCTTCACCCAGATATTCAGTCATACAGACTATCTGATTATCAGTTTACCTACTAAAGTTATATGATTCGAATCAGTATGAGTCACTCTAACCGGGAAAACTAAAATAACAGATAAACTAGTTGTCAGACTAATGTACTGAGGTCTCAAATGTGGACATTTTTCAAAAATTCGCATTTTCGAGGCAACTTTGAAATCGTCTGACAACTTTCTGATTAATAGTTTATTCATTTAGTAATAAAAATATTGAAGTTCAGGCATCGTTTATTTAGAATCACATACAATTAACATTAAACTGATAATCAGATCAACTGTAGACACCACTTCAAATAATGTACTTCACTGGTTTTTGGAATTTCGCCAAATTTAAAACATCAATATTTCGAGAATGGCTAAACCAAATCGGCTGAAATTTTCACCACATCGTTTTTTCACTAGAATTGATAAGTGGTTAAAATTTCGTCAAAAATTTCCGACCCTTGCAGCCTTGCCACACCGATTGGTCGAATTAGCATGGAATGACCCGTTATTAATTGTGTCGGTTTTTATTAAAATAATATTATTATGAACGCGAGATGCAGGGCAGGAGGTATTATTGGTCAGTTGGTGCGATTCGATTGACAGGTATTCTTGAGATTAAATAGAAACAGATACAAATACTATGGACACAATCTCTCACTCATCACGACACGACTGAACATGACTACCTATTACTGAACTATGCTAGCGTCATGCTGTCATGTGCATCAGATTTTAGACTAGATTTTATTTTATTCGATTCTATCGCTGAATTTATCAGTTTATTGTTTGATCTAATTTATTATTTCAGTATTTTACCCGCTGTTATATATTATTTAGTCCTACCATTTCAGCCGCAGGAGTCCCGTATAAAATTAAATTGGACATTTCACAACTGTTTCAATCCGTTCTATTCGTTCAATTGGTTCACAATTATTGTCTGACCAGTTTTACTTGCTGTTGTTATATATCTTATTATGGTCCTACCATTTTAATTATAGCCACCGGAGGCGTTAGTCCGGTAATGAAATGAATAATCAGGTATTGGCTGAATGGTGTTGCAGTGTTGTACAGGACTAACGTGTTTCAGGGCCTCCACCTGCAGTAGACCTACAGTACTGCAGTAATAGAACAGTGCATAGAGTATGCTAGCTGCTACAGTAGGCCTACCGGTGCAGTGTTGACAGTTGGACCATCTCTGCATTTGTTTTGCAGTTTTATGTTGTACCTGTTATGTTATCTTATGTTATATATGTTTTATGTCTTACCTTATTGTTGTATTTTACTACGTTGTAAGTTTACTACGACTACTGACTGTCTGACCATATGGTTTCCCTCAATTGGTAAAGTGGTCGTTTATTGTTTTGATTAGAAAGGCCCGCTTCTGTAACCTGCTCATTTCCCTCAATTGGTAAAGTGGCCGTTTATTGTTTTGGTTAGACAAGCCTGCCTTTGAAACCTGCTCGAGACTTGTCCTCAAATGGTTTATGGCGTGTGATACTTATATTATGTGGAGGCCCCCAAACAGGTTTACGATAGCTCTTCCTCTCCATTACCGTTGTTAATGTTGATCTACCTGGACTGGATTGCGACCATAATACCACAACAACCCCCGCCTCTAATGGGCAAGCAAGCCTCAACCGCAATTAACTGTCATTTAGTATTTCTGAAATCAATGTGGCGTAGGAGTTTATATGTGAATGTTACCTTTTATAACCTACGACTACGAATCGCTAACTCACTCTAATTACTGTTTAATCCAGATATTCTGGCTTTTTTTTAGGAATTATCCTGGAATATGAACAGTCTGGTAATCTGAAAACAAAGTCTATCGACTTGTTGGATTTGCGTTCTGAGTAAGTATTTATTATCTTAGGTTCGAGTATTGTTGTACTGAATCATATAAGGTTATAACTAACTAAACTACCGATAGTTAAACAAACAGATCAGTTGAACCCGGCATGAATCCGGGAAATATAACTAGAAATCATGAAAACCGGACAAATATGAATTCGTAAATTTATGATTTTTAATATTTTATATTCGAAATTTCAATTGACTTGCGATACCCGATGACTTCCGTAAAGTAAAATTATATTTTTATATGGTTTATCTTTAATTATATTTGTTGCAGTACCAATGTGGATCAGTTGATCCAGGAAATAATGATTAAGGAGCCTCTTATAACGGCGTCCAGAGTTAATCAGGTTCAACAATTAATCCAAAGACTTCAACAGAAACTAATACAACAAGAAGACCGCACGTTCTATTTATTTAAAGTTCTTCGAGCCCACATTCTGCCGCTAACTAACGTCGCCTTCAATAAATCAGGTTCCAGGTCAGCTTCATTACGCACATTGACATGTTTTAGCTCGTTGAGTACGAAGTCGGGTTTAAAAAAACATTTACAAGAAAAACAATTGTTTTAATTTATATGAAACACTGTTTTGTGTTTTTTTTATTATTATTATCCGGTAAAAAAAGGCATAAAAAAAACACTATCGTATCAGAATCAGACTATAGTTCTCAAAAAACAGACTAAATAGTTTGGGCATGAAAAAAAGAAAACGTAGGCCTACAATATGCCTATAGTTCATTAAATACTCTATAAGTATTATTAATTAAGTATTACATTAGTCTCAATTTATTAGTCATGTTCTCGACTATTCCTCACCACTCCAGTCGGGAAGAAGTTAAAATTCCATCTGAGTTGAAATTTAAATCTTTTTTCTAATTTCAACTTTAGGTTGTAAATTCAACTCTAAAATGGCAGAAGGCCCCCAATGTGTTACAGAATGGGTGTTTTTATTGTTTTTATGGATGTAACTCGATTAATTAACCGATTCATTACCGATGGAGAATTTACATTTGGAAACTAACTGATTTACATTTGGAAACTAACTGTATTTATTGGACCTATTAAATTATTACCGCTGTACGTCAAAATTATTATAATGGAATAATGGAAGTATGGATTCCCTGAATCAGATTCTACCTACTTATAGATTCCAACAGTCCAAACTCCAAACCTACTCCAAAGGTTGAATATAAAAAAAAGTTGAAATTTCAACTCAGTTTAAAGTAGAACTTATCCTCGACTTCCCTCTCCCCTTTTTCCACCTCGCCACTCCCCACTCTCCTCATCGTCGTCCTCCTTTCCTCCACATCAGCTGCCGCCACCCCCCATGATAGCTGTGCTGTACGCTGCTCTCAGGCCTCATTGCGGCCGTGCTTTGGAGGCGCAGGCGCTTCATCAGCGAATTTGACACGCCTCGGGTATTCTGGAGGAGCTTGTTGCTGCTCAGACTCGGAGTACAGGTGGAGTAAACAGAAAAGTACCGGTACTAACTTCTACTTTAACTACTGCAATTCAAAATATAATTTTTATCAGAAAAATGCCTTCTTGAGAAAAATAATAAAAAATACATTTTGAAAAAAAAATTCATTAAAAAAAACAAATAATAAACAACTAAACATCATGGATAATTAAAAAATTGTATTTTTAAGAACCCTTTTCGTTACCTAAATGAACGAGTGGTAGCTGTACACTCGTGTGGTGACTGCTGGTGAACACTGCGGGGGTGCTGATTGGAAGCACTGATTTCCATCAGCGGATAGAGACGCCTCTGGAGGAGCTCGTCTCTTCGATTCGAGTGCACTCAATTCTCCCGTTCACTTTTGATTTCCCCACTTCACCTCTTCTGAACACCAACTATAATTATTTATATCCACAGTTTGTGTTTTACTTTATTCAATCGATCTAATATTTTATCGTTTTATAGTTTCGTCACCGGTAGTTACGATCGGACCTGCAAGGTGTGGGACTCGGCGAGTGGAGAAGAGGTTCATTCGTTGGAGGGACATAAAAACGTTGTCTATTGTTTGTCCTTCAACAATCCTTACGGGTTAGTTAACATTATTTATATTATAAATAACTCGTAAAATAACTAAATAACTGGGTGATAAATATGTTGTCACCCGAACTCTACACGCCATAGGTTCTGACAACCCAACTTTTCTAAAAGGGTTTTGTTTGGGGGACTAAGAATAAAAATTGGGCATGGAAATTTTGGGGATACAATCATAAACATTTACATTAATTATTTATCCGTGGAAGATAACTAATTGTACTGGTTTTACGTTGATCTTCGAATATAAATTAATACATTTATATAATCCATCCTAACTTAAGTAAGGAAAGGGTGTGGCGGTATAGAAGGTAATTTTATTCAAAAATTGAGATATTACTGAAAATTTCCCTGCCGCGTTCTCGAAACGTTGTATCCAAAAACAAAACGCTGTGAGTAACCGGCACCGCACTCTCACCGCACTCTCACCGCACTCTCACCGCACTCTCACCGCACTCTCACCGCGCTCTCACCGTGCTCTCACTGCGCTCTCACCGCACTCTCACCGCACTCTAACCGCACTCTCACCGCACTCTCACCGCACTCTCACCGAACTCTCACCGCACTCTCACCGCACTCTCACCGCACTCTCACCGCGCTCTCACCGTGCTCTCACTGCGCTCTCACCGCACTCTCACCGCACTCTAACCGCACTCTCAGCGCACTCTCACCGCACTCTCACCGCACTCTCACCGCACTCTCACCGCACTCTCACCGCGCTCTCACCGTGCTCTCACTGCGCTCTCACCGCACTCTCACCGCACTCTAACCGCACTTTCACCGCACTCTCACCGCACTCTCACCGCACTCTCACCGCACTCGCACCGCACTCTCACCGCACTCTCACCGCACTCTCACCGCCGTCACACCGCACTCTCACCGCACTCCACTCGCACCGCACTCTCACCGCACTCTCACCGCACTCTCACCGCACTCTCACAGCACTCTCACCGCACGCTCACCGCACTCTCACCGCACCCTCACCGCACTCTCACCGCACTCTCACCGCACTCTCACCGCACTCTCACCGCACTCACACCGCACTCTCACCGCGCTCACACCGCACTCTCACCGCACTCGCACCGCACTCTCACCGCACTCTCACCGCACTCTCACCGCACTCACACCGCACTCTCACCGCACTCTCACCGCACTCTCACCGCATTCTCACCGCACTCTCACCGCGCTCACATGACACCACGAAGTCTTTGTGAACCGGTCTATACGCTTATACTATTTAAATTGAGAATATTTTAGAAAATATCATACTGGTAAATTTTAGGTAGGAGGTATTTTTTTCCACCAAAAAGTAAACATGCAGGCTACAGAGTGACGGCCCAAACCGTAATTAAATGTGACATGTACGACGTGCAGTCAACCTAACCGATTTATAGCGGAATTTCAGACATTATTGCCATTAAATCTAAGAAATCTACAGTAGATATGGCAATAATGTCCGAAATTCCACTAAATTTATTAAATTATGACTTAGGGTTACATGGCAGTTTTAATTATGTTTTGCGCTTGACTATCAACAATAACCAAAACAACAAACGAGCAATCATTGTGGGTACATTCTGATAACTGCATGTCAGACATTAAGGCCGGTTTAAACGTGGCAACTTTTTGAACAACTTTGTCGGCAACCAGCAACTTTTTTGGATCAACTTAATTTATTCGCAGTTTAAAAGTGGAAATTTTACCAGCAACTTGGCCGGCAACTTTTTGAGCCACGTCGAGAATTTAATGTAAAATAATTATCTCTTTAGAAACTAGGCAATTATTACATTATTACACAGCCTCCCAATAATTATGTAACATTTCGCTCGGATTCCCTCTGTCGCGCTATTTTACATTATCATAATCGTAAATTCTATACAAATTCTGTAGGCCCCCTACAATGAACTCGCTACAGGTGTCATTTACATTTATGGAAGTGTTTGTGTTTTGTGTTCCACCTTGGTTTAGTGGTCGCATTGAATTCACATCTCCTGTAGGTCGTGGGTTCGATCCTCACATGGGCCAGGGCAGTTTTCGCTTTAAAGGGACCAGCCAGGGCGCATCTCTGCTTTGCATCCTTAAGTGGTAGCTTAATGAGTACTGGAGTTTCCTCTGGGGAGTAAAGTTCTGGGGGGACCGCACTGTAAATAAGTCGTCAGACTTTGTACGTCCCTGGCCTAGCGGCCGAAGAAAATTTACTTTACTTCAGTTTTATTTTTTGTAACCCGAATATATCAAGGAAACATCGAAACCTCAAGGTTCATGGTTGGCAATTTCGGAACATAAGGAATTATTCGAATTTTTTAAACAATCATTCTCTGCAATCTGCAAGGGTAGGCCAGCCCTAGTGTATGTATACCAACACCGGTACTGTATTCCATAATAATAAAGTGAATATAGAACAACAATAAAGGCATAGCTCAGTCAGACATGGCATAGATAGAAGAATAACATTCAAGTGGGGTGGGTGAACAATAAACAACCATGGAATTCTTCCCAAAAAACAGATTTCATCTAATATTATATTTAATTTTTGATTATTCATATTATTCCGTCCATTCAACTGCTCAAATTGTCTTAAGTTGCCTTCAAATTTAAGCAACTTTTACGGCAACTTTTTTACAGCAACTTACGCGTTTACACGGAGCAATAACTTGAGCGGCAACCTGGGTTGCTCTACAAGTTGCTGACAAGTTGCTCAAAAAGTTGCCAAAACCGGCCTTTATTGTAGTAGCATATTAGTGAGCAAACCTGATGGTATGAAAAACCGATTAAAGCGAACATCAGAACTATACTGTAACTGTAACAACCAATCGGATGACTGCAAACTGAAATACTTTTGAGATGTTTGGATAACTTTTGTAAATTTTTATCAAGGTGTACTAAATAACTTATTTAATAAATAACTTATTTAATAAATAAGTTATTTAATAAATAAGTTATTTCATTAGTACACCTTGATTTTTATTCAACTATTGTTAACGAAAAAGGTTGGCGCCTACTGTCTGCTCGTCCGTCAGTACCGGTATACTGGTACGCAAACTGAAACTAGCTCTAAT
This sequence comes from Nemertoderma westbladi, assembly GCA_032718475.1. NCBI lineage: Eukaryota > Metazoa > Xenacoelomorpha > Nemertodermatida > Nemertodermatidae > Nemertoderma > Nemertoderma westbladi. The sequence continues at coordinate 25,121 of JAUCBJ010003522.1, read as the reverse complement.
ATTGCTGATACCGGTACTGTACCTACAGAAGAGTTTCTGGAAACTGCTGCCTGATGTAATAATGGTTGCCATGTTACCTATAGAACTAATAGTTATCTTCCCATGGGTGGATAACTGGGTTGCCAGGTTACCCATCATAGAACTAATAGTTATTTTACCATGGGGGATAACTAGATGATAACTGGGAGTAAAAGGTGACAACTTACGTTTGTCCTTCAACAATCCTTACGGGTCAGTTAACTTACGTTTGTCCTTCAACAATCCGCCTATTCGGCAATTAAAATCGCCCCCATCTACCAATGTTAGGTCCGGATTAGTATGAGTCAGAGCTTCCGACACCGATCATACAATCTCTTCTATTGGTGTGTCTGGAACGAAATAAAATACCAAAAAATACGCCAATCCTCTCTGAAGGACCATATAGGACGCCAATCCTGTCTGAAGGACCATATAGGACGCCAATCCTGTCTGAAGGACCATATAGGACGCCAATCCTGTCTGAAGGACCATATAGGACGCCAATCCTGTCTGAAGGACCATATAGGACGCCAATCCTGTCTGAAGGACCATATAGGACGCCAATCCTGTCTGAAGGACCATATAGGACGCCAATCCTGTCTGAAGGACCATATAGGACGCCAATCCTGTCTGAAGGACCATATAGGACGCCAATCCTGTCTGAAGGACCATATAGGACGCCAATCCTGTCTGAAGGACCATATAGGACGCCAATCCTGTCTGAAGGACCATATAGGACGCCAATCCTGTCTGAAGGACCATATAGGACGCCAATCCTGTCTGAAGGACCATATAGAACGCCAATCCTGTCTGAAGGACCATATAGGACGCCAATCCTGTCTGAAGGACCATATAGGACGCCAATCCTGTCTGAAGGACCATATAGGACGCCAATCCTGTCTGAAGGACCATATAGGACGCCAATCCTGTCTGAAGGACCATATAGGACGCCAATCCTGTCTGAAGGACCATATAGGACGCCAATCGTGTCTGAAGGACCATATAGGACGCCAATCCTGTCTGAAGGACCATATAGGACGCCAATCGTGTCTGAAGGACCATATAGGACTCTGTTGATTTGATAACTTTTGGTTTGAGTTCTGGTTTACACATAATTGTTACACCACTTGAAGGGCAATTGACGGAAATTGTACTAAACTAGATACTGTATTTTGTCATGTCAGCTTCGTCTTGATGCTATTAATATCGTCTAACGTAATTTTATTTGTTTTTCCTTTCTTCTCGTTTTTCACACAAACAATAATAATTTATTTAAATGTTAAAGGGATAAGATTTGTACCGGGTCTTTCGATAAAACAGCGAAACTTTGGTCTTCCGAAACTGGAAAGAATTTTCATACCTTCAAAGGACACAGCGCTGAGATAGTGACCGTCTGTTTCAACCCCCAGAGTACATTGGTAGCTACCGGGTCAATGGATCAAACGGCAAAGCTATGGAGCGTAGAGTCTGGGGAGTTGGTCTCTAATCTCTCGGTATGTTAATATATTTAATTAATTTGTTTCAAAAGTAATAATACCTTTGTATATAAATAATATAACATCATTGTTACATTTCCTTCTCTTTCATTTTAGGGACATTCAGCTGAAATTATTTCTGTTTGTTTTAATTCTTCGGGAGACAAATTGATCACTGCGAGTTTCGATCACAATGTAAATATCTGGGACGTAAAGACCGGAAGGTTAGTCTAAATTTAAACAAAATACGAAACAGAATATAGTCTATCTGGGACTTGTGAGCACTGGCAGTCCGTAGCTTTCCAGTTCGGTTCTTGAACTGTGAGAGATCCGAAATCCATAGAGAATAAATCCTGAAGATTCACTGCATTTCGGTCAACACTATTGTTATAGACCCAGGGCGATGTAGGTGATTGATGCAGACTTGCATTAAAGTCTCCCAGGAATGTTAAGAATGCATGCTGATCAACTCCATCAGTAGCTGCTTGTAGATTGTGGTAGAAATTTTACATCTCCTCTACAGGGGCAACACTAGTTGGAGAGTAGCACACAATCAGAACCACCTTAGGAAACTTCTTAGCCAGTCTTCTAGAACATGAGAAGATAAGCCGGACAATTCGGTCCCAAAACACTAAATAAATGGGACCGAATTGTCCGAGACCGAATTGTCCTGCTTCCTGAGAAAGCTTATCTGCCAAGGCAGTCAGCTCACCTTGTCGCATTGGGGACCCGAGTGTTAGGGTGTTTACTGAGGCTAGTCTAGTGACTTGCCTCAGATTCACCAATGGCTTGGTTGGTCGGGGTGGAACATGAGAGTGGCCTCCAACTCCAGAATCCCTCCCCCCCTCACAATCTGGCCTCCGTGGAGACCCAGGGTTTGGGCCAGAAAGGTCATCAGGAAAGGGACTACTCGAAAGAATTGTTGGCTGCTCTCTCTCCAGTAGGCGGTGAGACAGGCAGCCGGTCAGGAGATAACTGACGCCTGTGAGGCCGATTGTGTCCGGTAATTCCACTGGCCTCTAGTGGCCGGACCTCAGCATTACTAATGTAATCCATAGTGGGGGTTGGGGGGTGCTTTTTTGCCGAGTCAGCTCTCGGGGCAAATACCACACCCTGGTTTGCCATTCCACAGGGTGGGAGTCTCAGTTGGGTCACATATGGGGCCCATCACCCATACATACTATGAAGCACCTACCATTGGCTATGCAGCTCATCCACTGGGCCATGCCCTGCACTCTGCAGCCAGGTGTAGATCGCCGTGGAGTGCACTCAAATTTGAGATGAGAGCACTCTACTCCTGACCAGCCATTGGTAGATTACCATATGTCTGGTCAGGCCATATCTGCCGTGCAATGTGAAAAGACCATAAGTGTCATTTTTCCAAAATTAATTTTTCACTTTTCCTGAGTCTAAAAAATGCGCTCGATCTAATGGTATGATAGAGAACACCGTATCTACTTTAGTTCTCGAGATATTCTATGTAAAAAGGCCTTAAGTCACTCCGTATCCTAGCGTATGCATATAGTGAATGTTACAAAGGTAAAAGACCGTAAGTGCAATACAAAAGATCGCAACTATTTAAATTTAGGCAAAAAAAACCGTAAGTCAACAAGACTTGTGGTTTTTTGTCATTGCATAGATAATAAGAAAACGCACATACGGTTTTATTGAAATATGTTATTGCATTGATAATTAAGATTAAGAAAGGTTTTATGAAATTTGTGTCTTTTGACTTTCGGTTTTTTACTATTAGCAGAAAATTAAAAATTGAAATTTCGCCAAGTGACTTGGTGTTTTATCATCATATTATACCTGTATGCTACGGAATTGAGCATAATTTAATGAGGATTTCCAATCTGAAAATGGCTTGGCGAGATCTTTTGTATTGCAATAGTAACGGAAACTGGTAGGCAATAAAGGTTGGCTGTATAGAAGGAAATAATTTAATCTGTTTACATTACAGTAATTAAGGATATAATATCATTTATAATTTTTCAATTATTTCAATATATTAATAAATTGATATCGTAATTATTAATAACTTTTTAATTTAACGAAACGAAACGAAAAATTTAACTAACGAAACACTATTAATTCGTTTTTTCATTTCGTTTCGTTATTTACAAACATTTTTATTTCTTTTTTAGTTTCGTTTGACATTTTTTCGTTACGTTATTTTTTCGTTTTGTTATGTCATTATTATGCTGGATTTTGTTTTCCACTTTGTGGGCCCAGCCTTCCCAATTTGGCGACCAAATATTAATTTTCGTTCTAATTTCGATATTTTTTATTTCGCAACTAAACAATTACTTTTATAAAAATTCTGTCAATGCCATTTTTGCAAACAGAACTACATAATTCTGCAAACATAACGAAAATCAGTTGAGTAGTGTGAGACGTGAGTACTTTGAGTAGTTAATAAGTGGATAGATAAAGTGTTCCAAAAAAGCCAATGCGAGATAAATGACCAAACAAGCACCAATAAGTGAACACTTTTCACAAGTGATCTTCTTTTTTTGCTTTTGTTACAGCAGAATGTTGGCGCTGTTTCCGAAAATAGCAAAATATATAGAAATTTTTGTGTTTTTGATGTTCTTTTTTGCTGTGGACAGTGGTGCTTACAAATAGGGATGTCCCGTGTTCGCGGTATTTCAACTTTTCATAACGCGAGTTGAATATTTTTTGTATTTATTTAAAATGATTATTCCGATATCACTACTGGGTGCGGGACCACGGGTTTTGGGCACACTCTATGAACTGGGGGCGATTTATGGGCGAATATTGGGGCGACTTACGGGGTACGGGACTCATTTCATGTATATAAGGGCCAGGGGGGGGGGGGGGAAGGAAAAGTTAAGCAGTATTCAGGTTTACCTGATTACTATTAGGCCTAGCCAACTTCCTGCTGCCTGTAGAGGTGGATTTGGTAACTCGCTAGGTCTAAAGGACAAGGACTGCCCTTAGCGGTCCCTGGCCAACAGCAGTTATTACGAGCCTGAAAAGGACATCAGAAAGTCTGCTGCTTGTGTCAGGGATTTACGACGGGAAACGACAGCCCCCTTAGCCAAGCCGTACTGGTTCTCGATGACCGATCCCTTTGGGGTTTGCGAGGGGTGGGACTGACACACGAAAGGGCGGCCGACTAACAGAGGAAGGGTTTGACGAGGACTGCCCTTAGCGGTCTCTGGTCAACAGCAGTTATTACGAGCCTGAAAAGGACATCGGAAAGTCTGCTGCTTGTGCCAGGGATTTGTGACGGGAACCGACGACAGACCCCTTAGCCAAGCCGTACTGGTTCTCGATGATCGTTCCCTTTGGGGTTCGTGAGGGGTGGTACGGATACGCGACAGAGTCTACCGACTGGACCGACCCTTAGCCAAGCCGTACTGGTTCTCGATGATCGTTCCCTTCGGGGTTCGTGAGGGGTGGGACGGACACGCGACAGGGTCGACCGACACCGACACTACGGCACCAAGACTAGGACCGAGGGAAAATCTGGGGAACATTAGTTAGGCTAAAATCTGAGCGAACAGTGGGTAATTAAATAATTTACTGTAGGGATTTATATTGTCGTGTATTATTATTGTGAATAATTTGGTGTATATTGATTTGGGGAAGCCCAATTTATTCTCAATCAGGGTTCAGTGAGATTAACTACATTAAAGAATATATCCAACCAATGCAGCTTTTTCTCAACCGCAATCTTGCATCTAAGAAATTATTCCTTCTCCACAATCAATATCCGGTGACTGGCCGGGATTCTGTGGTCTGTAAAGTTCCGCCTCCAGCATCGGCGTTTTTCCCCCATGGTGTCGGGAATAACGGCAACAAAATTGAGAATAAAACGCGCCAACTTCAACTGGTGGAAGTTGGGAATCCTACAATACTCTTCAAACTCTCTCCGTGCTTACCAGCACCCACTACAAGGAAACTCTGGTATTTGAGTTAAGACAAAGTCGTGGTTTAATTAATCAACAAACTCGATCTAACCAACTCGTAGTCGGCAGATCACATATTTGGAGAGTTGTTAACAGGGAATGGAAGTATCGATCACACCAATTGATATAATCCAAGTTGAGCCAGGAATCTGGCACGTCGAGGTTGAAGTACAAGGAACGAACGTCGGACGATTCAGGATTACCGTTCGGGTGGTCCAGGCTGAGTACAATACCTACGAGGAACTATTTTACGACATCGCACATCTAGCTATCGACGAGGCGCTACAATGACGACGAATAACGTATCCGATACTGATGAGATGGATCACCACACAGACTCGGAAGCCGACGAGGTACCGAATGTCAAGAACATGGCCCGTCGACTAGGTGCTCTCAAAGGCGGAGTCACTCGAGCGTATCAACGTATAGAGAAACAACTCAAGGGAGTCGAAACCCCCCTCAACGAGATACAAACTCAGCTTCAGAATATCCGAAGTATCTTACAACGATATGAGAGAATGATACAGGCGTACCGAGAACTCATCCCCGCCACCGACCAGGTAAACTACCCCAAATTGGAAGAACACGTTGCACGCCTAGACGAATTCCGCAAACAACACCGGAGGACCCTCAGCCTCGTGAGAGGCTACGAGGAACAGTACTACAAGAAAGCTGAAAGAACAGACGCAGAATCAGTGCAAACCTCCAACACTAGGACCACAATTCATCGAAAGAGAACGGGGTCCTCAAGACACCAGCACTCCAGCGCTAGGAGCGAGATATCCGGCTCAGCGCGCAGTTCTCAAGGGGGTCAGCCACTCCGAGATCAGCTACGAGAACAGAAGGCATTAGCCCTCAAAGCTCGGATGGAAGATGAGTATGTTCAACTGCGAACCGAGCAAGATGTATTAGCCGCTGAAATGCAAAAACAAGAGGCCGAGCAAGCGGCCAAACGGCAGGCCGAACAACGTGAACAGGAAGCTGAACAACATAGGCGAGAGGCCAAACGGCAGGCCGAACAACGTGAACAGGAAGCCCAACGGCAGGCCGAACAACGTGAACAGGAAGCTGAACAACGTGGATGAGAGGCCCAACAAGAGATCGAACAACGTAAATGGGAAGCAGAAATGCGTAAACAATACGCCGAGGCCCAAGCGATTCTCATACACAAAAAGAATGCGGATATTGCGAAACTCGCGGAATACGAAGCCGCACTCATAGAACGAGATATTCAAATATACGAGGACTGGGAAAGGGATATAGATCAGAACTATGAACCAATACCGATACCAGAATTAGAGAAGTCATTAACGACACCGACGGTGAAACCCCCGAAACCCGAGTTCCCGCCTACCATACAGTCTACGTTATCGGCACAAGCACCGGTATTCCATCCCCCACCTGTTACGCTAAAGAATGAGGAACCTTATATCCCAGCCACTCCCACGGTCCCGAGCGTCCCCAAGTACGAGCCTGAAAAGGACTCGGAACGGATCGCCACTCCCCGATCCAACAACCCGTTTACATCCCTTCGAAGGAGATCCCGTCGATTACCTCAGATTCAAGAAACGGTTCTTTGCGCAGATTGGATCAACGGACATAGCCGACGCACAGAAACTGGTATATTTATCACAATACCTGGGTGACAAACCACACCGAATTATCGCATGCTTTGAGGGAGGAGCTCATGAGGCATACTATGACGCATGGAAAACTCTAGATAAAAGATACGGAAATATCGGGACTATAATTAATAAAACTCTCGAGAAACTGATACAGGACGCGGGATCCCTAGGGGACCCACAGAATATCCAAGAATTCTCAGATTCGATGAAGGATGCCTACTACACTCTAAAACCATTAAATAAGGAGGAACAAGTAAACAACATTCTAAACCACCCTCCCCTTTCGGATTGAAGCCAAGCGAAGAGGAGAAACGAACCACGTTTCTAAAGGAACCCGGACAACCCAACGGAGAGAAACCAACCCGTTTAAAACTGATGCATCACAAGTGACAAATATCTCAGCCAAGATCAACCTTATAAATCGCCGTTACATGGTCTTCGCCAAAGTAATCCCAGTAAGAATTCAAGGGGTCGGCAAATCCTTGACGACGCTCGCTTTCCTTGATAACGGGTCGGACGGAACCATCATCGACCGGGATTTCCTCGAGCAACTTGGCCTAGACTATGAACCTTGCAAACGGCCCATACAAACTATCACCGACCATAGAGAGGTAGAATCCGGGGAGGTGCAGCTCCAGATGGAAGGAGTAATGAAGGGCTACGAGACAGTTAAGCTGACCATCGAGAACGCCTTGGTACACACCAACCTACGAGTGCGGTTCCGACAATCAGCCGAGTATGCCCCCCTCATACAGTTGGACCGAGACGATGTAGACCTAAGGTGCCCACCGTTGGATGTAAACCGCATCACCTTACTGATCGGACTTGATACACCGGAATTACACATACCCACCGGAGACGTCGCCCGATCTATAAAGCAGGATGACGGCTTTTACGCTGAACGAACAATAATGGGATGGACACTCTGCGGCATCAAGGAAGAGACTACAGATACCTATACATACCTTCCGAAATGTCAGATTAAAGAGAATGCAACCTCCGTGGGTTACTGTTCGGCAACCAACCTCCATTCACCATCACGGCGACACACGTTTGTAGCGAACCGAGCCACGGAGATAAAACAATGCACCAGCCGAGAACAGTGGCACCACGTGAACGGGAAAGAAAATCCAGCGGACTTATCAAGCCGAGGCGCCACCCCAAAACAACTCGGTAAGAGTAAACTCTGGCTTACAGGCCCGGAATTCCTACAACAACCACAATTAACATGGAGTACTCGATTCGATCCCGAACTCGATAGCGGAAAATACTCCGAGGACGACAAAGAGATCCGTAAAGTCCATAGAAGCAACGCAGTGGAAATTTATAGTTGTCTGACCGAGCCTGCAAAGGACTCGGGCAGGCACTATAACGTCGCGACGATCACTCAACCAGCGGCGTCCTTACATCTGTTGATCGAGCGAACTTCATCAATGAGACGGCTCGTCCACCACGTTATTACCCTTCGCAATTTCCTACGGTGGAAAGACAACAAGCTGATAGATAAACGGAGCATACAAGAACTCATTATCGCGGAGAAGTGTATTGTTGGATATGTCCAGAGAGAAAGTTTCCCCGATGAGTGGGAACAACTCAGTGCGGGCAAGACTTTGAAACCGGACAGCCCAGTCTACCAACTGAGACCAATGATGGGAGAGGACGGACTGATCCGACTGAATACCCGGATGGCAAACGCCCCGGTTGAATATGAGGTTAAATACCCGGCACTTCTGCCCGGAACGTCGACACTAGCCAAGCTATTAATTCAACAGTGTCACGAGGAAAACCATCACGCAGGACAGAACTGGATTATAGCTAATATAAGACAAAGATATTGGATCACCCACATCCAGCCACTGATCCGGAAAGTGTTGAAACGTTGCTTTCCCTGCAGAAGGTATCTAGCGCCACCACTCACGCAAAAGATGGCAGACTTACCAGCCACACGTCTACAGTCCGATTCCCCACCGTTCTACGTCACCGGAGTGGACTGTTTCGGACCGTTTACGGTCATCGAGCGACGATCCAACATCAAATGCTGGGGAGCCATCTTTACCTGCCTTACGTCTAGGGCAATCTACCTAGACATTGTGGTGAACCTTACGCAACACGCATTCATCAACGCCCTGCGTCGGTTCGTGGCGAACAACGGGACATGTCGTCATATGTACTCCGATAACGGTACAAACTTTGTGGGAGGAGAAAGAGAACTTAGAGAGGCGATCGAGGGATGGTTTACCGAGGACACCGCATCCCAAGTCTGGAGGGACCACCACATACAGTGGCACTTTCAAACACCCTTAGCACCCCATACGAGCGGGGTATGGGAGAAGCTGATCGACTTAGTAAAACGATCCATGCGCGTCGCATTAGGAGACACCCGGGTAACCCATGACACCCTCCGCACAACATTCTGCGAGATCACGGCTACCCTGAACAACCGGCCCATTGTCCCTATCCGCGACGACCCCACAGACCTGGAGCCTCTCACTCCTAACCACCTCCTGGGAAGACGCAAAACCCATATTCTCCCAGAGACGATGTTTCCGGATCCCGACGATATTGCAAGACATACTAACTGGAAGAAGGCCCAAGCGTTGGCAGCGCATTGGTGGAGAATCTGGGCCCAGGAGTACCTCATAACCCTCCGGACCAGGAGGAAGTGGAACAACACCTACAGGAATGTCGAAATTTGCGACATGGTGCTGGTCAAAGAAGACCTCAAAGACCGCGTCCACTGGCCTGTGGCGCGAGTCGTGGCAATACAACCGACCAAAGACGGACTTGCGAGGACTGTGACGATACGAACGGCAAAGGGCCACTACCAACGCCCTATCCAGAGGCTGTGCCTTCTTGAAGGCAATGACAGTGGTGACTCTACGAGAGGTGATAATTTCCCTACTAAGGATCCTGCTGCAGACATTGGTGACAATGCTAAACCCGTTTAAACCCTTCTCCTCCTGTTGACAAACTCTTTAATAACTGTGATTTATCGACAATGAAAATGGACCCCCCTTAAACCAACTGTAACCACGCAATGGTATTTGTGTTTCCTCGTGTGTTATGTGGAGTCCAGCGTCACCCTGCAGATGTTTCGACTGACGCAGGGTCGTTTATGTATTGTTTACCTTGATTTTGGTCATCAGGACCAATGGCATTGGATTATTGGAAATGGTAAAGATTTGAAGTGGAATTCATTGTATCCATTGTAGTATGTTATGTTGTCCGTTGCGTGTGCAGTTCGGGGCGTAGGCGGTGTAACTAGTCCGGCTGTAGATCCCGGATTGCCGCGCAATACCCCCTCTATCCCGTTATTCTGGTGGGTCCATGGTGCATCCACATGACTTCGACGATAGAGGTTTTATGTTTCTCAGTCGCGTTATTCTGGTGGGACCATTGCGTGGATTTTGGGGCGTAGGTGGTGTAACTAGTCCAGCTGTAGATCCCAGAATGTTGCGTAACCCCATCCCACATGACTTCGTCGGCTGAGCTTTATGTTGTTGGGAGTGTTATTCTGGTGGGTCCCTGGTGCAATCCACGTGACTTCACTCCCAGCGTCTTCATTGTCCGTTACGTGTGCAGTTTGGGGCATAGGCGGTGTAACTAGCCCAGCTGTAGATCCCAGATTGCTGCGTAACACCCCTTCCACGACGAAAATTTCCCAAAGAAGATGATTGAATGTAGTTGGTAAAGATGAAAAGAAACAGACGACATTACTATAAACTGAATGATGACGTGTATGATGATGAAAATGAAATGATGCGCACCCTGGTGCTGCGCTTAGAACAAATGATGATAGCCGGGGGGCTATAACCCCAATGATGATGTGGAAATAAATGTGATAAATGTGAAAGAAATGGTGGAACTAAATGATGAAATGTGTTGAAATAAATGAAATGTGATGAAATAATAATGAGAAATGAAAAAAGACAAAAAAAAAGTATAAAAATGTCTAAAGAAAAGAATTGGAAAAAAAGAAGAGGACATAAAAAGTCATAAAAACTGGTTGGATATTAAATGTATAGCTATAGTAACTGTAAATGCTGAATGTATTAGCAATAAGATGATAGATGCCTATATAGCAATGTTATTTAATAAACTGAATTAAAAATAAACTGAATTATTCTGCAATCACTATAGTTTCAGACTTTCTGGATTTATAATTAACTGATATAATTTTGCAACGGACATAATTGTAAATATGGACCCAAATCGCCAAATTATCGGCGAATTACGTAATATGATAGATCTACTGGAATATCCACAACCCGGATCCCCTAACTTTAATACAAATTGGAGCACCCTGATAAATGAGAATGTGCGAGTCGTCAAATTCTGCGGGCGAGAGGGACCGGATTCCTGGAATCTACGAGCCCTCCGGTTGGCCGATGCTAGTACGAGACTGAAAAGAACTCGGAACGCAAAGGCTACCGGACCGGAGGGGATGAGTTGTCGTATTGGGAAACGTTTCGGCAAAGCGTCTACAGATCCCGATGTTTGATATACGACAACGAGGGAAACGCAACGCCCACCTCGAAAGCGATGACGTTGGCGGGATGTCAAAGTTTCGTCGACGACAAGAGTACGTACCTCGCCCACTGGGGAAACCTGTCGGAGTGTACGGCGATGCTACGAGAGGAACGTATATTGATCATCCAGAATCGTGACGACTACCAGGAAAAGTACGCGGCGAAAGAATACGGTCGATCCTTGGTCGTCGTCCTCGGAACCCTGGACGGTTTGGTATTGGTGTGTCGAATATTTCCGACACCCAGACAGGAAGTGCAGGCAGCCGGAGCGATCTGGTTACTACCTCCGGAAATCCAAAAGATCCTCTTCGACTTCGACGTCATTAAAATCGGGTCGGATATAAAGGCGGACGTCCGGAACGACTACGCGAACGCTCCTTTAGGAAGAGACCGGCGAGACGACCTCAACGCCCTTAGTCATTGCGTCGACACCCAAACGCTATTAGCCTGGTTACGATCCGCCGAATTCATACGAGGTTTCCGCGAGGTGAGACAAACGAAATCCGGGATCGGCTACCTCGCTGTGCTAAACGGCGGTATCGACTTCAAACCTCAGAAATTCCAGGACTATAATAAAATATATGGTGGATACCCGGGATTAGAAATAAAGAGCGAGCGAGAGGGTCGATGGAAGGACGTTGAGAGAAAGTGGACGATACACCAAAGGTGGGAGAAGCCGGATAGACGGAACTACATCTACGTCGTTATGGAATCATACACCGTCGCTAAATTTATCTGTAAAACCCTCGATAACCTCATTACGGTGGTTCCTCTTTCCTTTGTCGACTACGACTGGAACAAGGTTATAAACCACGCGTTCAAAGCGGTCGAGAACATCACACTGGGAGAGACGAAAACGCTCGCCGTTATCTATTCCTGGGACGAGAACGGACCTTACGACATCCCTACGATTACCGATCTTCTCGGGGCGGAAGAGCCTCTGATTTCTTCGGAAGGGGAAGAACTATGGCTACATGAGGGCGTTCTAATCTCCACCCCGAAGCGACAACTCGAGCCGGAAGCCGCTTACCAACCGGCAGCCAAACGGGTTGCCTCTGCCGAACCTGCGACGGAAGCGGTTACCGCGCCACTCGGCTCCGGTAGCCCTGCGAGGGAGTTAGTTACTACCTTTGCGTTAAACGACTTCGGCGACATATGCCAAAGGTTATCCCCATATCCTTTCCCGGGTGGCGAAGACTGGTCGTCGGAGATTCCGAGTACCAGCACTCACGGTCCCGTTCAGCGATACTGGTTGAAAAGGGTCCCAGCGCTGCGCCGACTCCCGACGATCTCCTCGGAATCCCTCCGTCAAAAACCCCGGCACCTCTCCGCCGACCAGCGGTGACTACTACCCCCTCCGTTCCACAGGATCCTATGCGACTAACCCGTTGGTACGCCGAGCAGACCGAATGGATCCTCCGCCAGAAACGGTTGTCCGAGTTGAGACCGACAGGACATAAAGAAGGTTATTGGAGCGAGGACCTACTACGCAAAAGCCCAGCTTTCCGATGGCTACCGGCCACCGCAAATATTCAAAAGAGCGACCGACGACTCGAGTATTACGTCGGCGTCCCGATTCCGATATTCCCCGGTCGAGAGATGCAGTTGGAGGTGTGCGGTAACTGTGGTTCGGAGCAGTGCCCACGCGGTAGACGAAATCGGGTTCCCGATTCGTGCCTCCAGCTCCTCGGGATACTTTATTGCCCATACTGCGCGACATCGGGCCACGATGTTTCAGTCTGTCCGATCCTCTATAACCTCTGCACTACGTGCGGTTTCCGTGGACATTCCGCTAGCCCCCGCTGCTATATAAAATGTCCTACAAAAGACGTTACCGCTGTGGGAAATATGGTCATGTTCGAAACATACGCAAGCAGCCATATAAGGACCAAAGTGCGGAGAAACGCTCGGAATATCGCGCAGGAGATGGCATGCAGGTATTTTTCCTTCCCGGAGTGCCTCCATACGACGGCACCGCTACCTTTCCATTACGTGGATCTGTTGCTGAGCGCCGGATTATTCAGCCCATTCGAAGTCCTTAGACGCTTATACTCGTATAAAGAGGAGTTCGGTGACGGAGAGTGGTTCCTCGAGGCTCGCAACTCCGAGTTGGAACGACGAACCGATATGATCCCGTTGCCATCGAAAGGAAGAGCCACCAGGAGACAAGCCGAAGCATTGCTCACGATGGATGTTGACGCTCCTCTACCAGCTCTAGCGATCGATGAGAGTCGACGGGCGAAGAGGAGAAAGGCGTATCAGAGAAAGAAATAGTGGACCGGGATATTCCAGGAACATTTATTGAACATTTATTTTTATACATATATATATATGAACTCTAGGCCAAATTAATCAAGACTATGCAATATTAAAAATTTGGGGTTTTTTATATGGGAATGACCTATGCAAACTCAATCTACCGATAGACCTCACGAAGGTCATTGGGGGGGACTGTTCGCGGTATTTCAACTTTTCATAACGCGAGTTGAATATTTTTTGTATTTATTTGAAATGATTATTCCGATATCACTACTGGGTGCGGGACCACGGGTTTTGGGCACACTCTATGAACTGGGGGCGATTTATGGGCGAATATTGGGGCGACTTACGGGGTACGGGACTCATTTCATGTATATAAGGGCCAGGGGGGAAGGAAAAGTTAAGCAGTATTCAGGTTTACCTGATTACTATTAGGCCTAGCCAACTTCCTGCTGCCTGTAGAGGTGGATTTGGTAACTCGCTAGGTCTAAAGGACAAGGACTGCCCTTAGCGGTCCCTGGCCAACAGCAGTTATTACGAGACTGAAAAGGACATCGGAAAGTCTGCTGCTTGTGTCAGGGATTTGCGACGGGAAACGACAGCCCCCTTAGCCAAGCCGTACTGGTTCTCGATGACCGATCCCTTCGGGGTTCGCGAGGGGTGGGACGGACACGCGAAAGGGCGGCCGACTAACAGAGGAAGGGTTTGACGAGGACTGCCCTTAGCGGTCTCTGGTCAACAGCAGTTATTACGAGCCTGAAAAGGACATCGGAAAGTCTGCTGCTTGTGCCAGGGATTTGCGACGGGAACCGACGACAGACCCCTTAGCCAAGCCGTACTGGTTCTCGATGATCGTTCCCTTCGGGGTTCGTGAGGGGTGGGACGGACACGCGACGGGGTCGAAAGACAGAGGACTGGACTCTACTGGCCTACCGACTGTTCGGAGCAGTTTCTCGGCCGCCGAAGCGACTACGAGCCTGAATAAGGACTCGGAAAGCCTAGGTGGTTGGGTCTCTGCGATGAACCGACGGACCCCTAGCCAAGCCGTACTGGTTCTCAATGATCGTTCCCTTCGGGGCTCGTGAGGGGTGGGACGGACACGCGAACGGGTCCACCGACACGACAGACTCCTAGCCAAGCCGTACTGGTTCTCGATGACCGATCCCTTCGGGGTTCGAGAGGGGTGGTACGGATACGCGACAGAGTCTACCGACTGGACCCACCCTTAGCCAAGCCGTACTGGTTCTCGATGATCGTTCCCTTCGGGGTTCGTGAGGGGTGGGACGGACACGCGACAGGGTCGACCGACACCGACACTACGGCACCAAGACTAGGACCGAGGGAAAATCTGGGGAACATTAGTTAGGCTAAAATCTGAGCGAACAGTGGGTAATTAAATAATTTACTGTAGGGATTTATATTGTCGTGTATTATTATTGTGAATAATTTGGTGTATATTGATTTGGGGAAGCCCAATTTATTCTCAATCAGGGTTCAGTGAGATTAACTACATTAAAGAATATATCCAACCAATGCAGCTTTTTCTCAACCGCAATCTTGCATCTAAGAAATTATTCCTTCTCCACAATCAATATCCGGTGACTGGCCGGGATTCCGTGGTCTGTAAAGTTCCGCCTCCAGCATCGGCGTTTTTCCCCCATGGTGTCGGGAATAACGGCAACATTCCACCTTGGTGTATACGTATAGTGGTTGCATTGATTTCCAATCTATCTGGAGGTCGTGGGTTCGATCCCACCATGTGGGCCAATGCAGTTTTATATTTAGCACGAATGGTTTGAAGGGGCTAACCAGGGAGCATATATGCCTTGCATCCTTAAATGTTAGCTCTAACGGTCGAAGAAAACTTCATTTCTATACTTTTTTACAAGTGTTGAAAAGTATTTTAAACTAATTGGTAATAATGTTTAAAAAATATATAAATGTTGATAATAATTTAACAAACTAATTGGAACTATCAAACTAGTTTGGAACACATGTTGCCATGCCATAACTCGAAACCAAAACAACTTATCGTAAAACTGATTTCAGATTCGGAATCACCATACAATTTTACATCCGGAAAAACAAACCCCCCCCCCCCCCCCCCCCCCCCCCATAATTTACTCTTCATTGAAAGTCTGATAAGTAGTTTAACAACTTCTTTGGAATATATTCACTAAAACTGTGATCATTTAAAGAGCGTTTCAGGATAAGAAAAATAACACTGGTAGCGATTTCTAAGAGTTGGCCCAACCCACCCTATTTTACTCCAAACGGTCAAATTTTAACCAAATTAAGATTGCAGCGGTATATCAAAAATAAATCCACTTCATAGGAATTATATTTTTTGTATCTTGGGTCATTTATATAAATATTACATGTTAGGAGAACAAAAGTTACTTAATTTCAAAATATTCAACAGTTGGCACTTGTTAGGTAAAACCTGGTCAATTTTGTGATCAAATGGCTCTAAACTGAACCGGTTAAAAATATATAGAGTACAGCAATTGTAAATAAATTAATTTCCCAACGTAACAACTAACAATGAACATTTAATCGTGTTCATCATGGACATTGGGGTTAATATGCAATAAAGTATAGTAATCTCTACGCTCCCCATATTTTTAGCTTTAAATTAGTAAATTGTTTTTTCACAGTTTCTTTTTCTATTACCTTACATATTGTACTGTACATAGACAAGCTTATTGTTATATTGTCAGCAGCAGTGAATAGTTTAGTCGTGTCGCGTCATTGTTTGAGTTTACATATTATATATTACTGTTTATTACAATAATAATTGCAATGATTACGTAATAACTATTTACATACTTGTGTGTAAAATAGCACACTAAACAAAATAAAGCCACGAGGATCAGAACACTGTAAAGTACTTTGCAACAAGTATGTATGTCGTTTTATTCCAAAATTTTAACATTACGAAATGATTGTAGGTGATAGAAACTGCACAAATTATACTAGTTGCTGTATAAATAAATGTAAAAAAGACATAAATTATGTTATAAATAAGTTAGCTTATATTTATGGTGGCGTTTGGAGCCATGTTATAATAATATAGCTACGCCCTACTGGTTATTAATAGCTATACCCCGTCTACTGGTAGGTAATGCAGTAGGCCTATCTGGCTGTCAGGCAAATTTCCACCTATTGTTTACGTGGTATCCAATGACGGCGTTAAGTAATGTCCCCTCAGTGTACATTACTTAACGTCGTCATGGGTTACCAAGTAAACAATAACACCAAATACAATACTAAATATACCAATAATATGCTGTAATGTCTTCTAAAGTTGTAAAGTGATAAATAACAACTCGCTGTTAATACTAACGGCGTTGGGTAATGTTAGAATTTTGGAATAAAAATATTTTATAAAATTACAAAATATAACCAATACGAATGTTAGCTTATATTTGTTGTATATCCTACCAATATCCCTTTTTATTCAACTATTAATTGCTCCTATTAAATTTAGTAATCTATTCGAAACTGCATTACTTATATTAACAAATTGGACATTTATTTACAACTACAAGTGGGAAGTGAGGCTCGTCCCCTCTAGTTACTGTCCTGCCTCAGGTATCTTTAGCCAAATTCCCGTCCTATCTCACTTATATAACACCCTCACCCATACTTTAACTCCTCACTCCATACCTCACTCACCCTAACTTTATTTTCACTTAGGTGCGATAAAGTTTTGGCGGGTCACAATGCTGAGATTTCTAGCGCTACCTTTAATTTCGATAGTTCGATAATCGCTACTGGGTCCATGGATAAGTCATGTCGGTTGTGGGATTCCGATACCGGTAAGTTACTGGGATTCCGATACCGGTAAGTTACTGGGATTCCGATACCGGTAAGTTACTGGGATTCCGATACCGGTAAGTTACTGGGATTCCGACACTGGTAAGTTACTGGGATTCCGATACCGGTAAGTTACTGGGATTCCGATACCGGTAAGTTACTGGGATTCCTATACCGGTAAGTTACTGGGATTCCGACACTGGTAAGTTACTGGGATTCCGATACCGGTAAGTTACTGGGATTCCGATACCGGTAAGTTACTGGGATTCCGACACCGGTAAGTTACTGGGATTCCGACACTGGTAAGTTACTGGGATTCCGATACCGGTAAGTTACTGGGATTCCGACACTGGTAAGTTACTGGGATTCCGATACCGGTAAGTTGCTGGGATTCCGATACCGGTAAGTTACTGGGATTCCGATACCGGTAAGTTACTGGGATTCCGATACCGGTAAGTTACTGGGATTCCGATACCGGTAAGTTACTGGGATTCCGACACTGGTAAGTTACTGGGATTCCGATACCGGTAAGTTACTGGGATTCCGACACTGGTAAGTTACTGGGATTCCGATACCGGTAAGTTACTGGGATTCCGATACCGGTAAGTTACTGGGATTCCGATACCGGTAAGTTACTGGGATTCCGACACTGGTAAGTTACTGGGATTCCGATACCGGTAAGTTACTGGGATTCCGATACCGGTAAGTTACTGGGATTCCGATACCGGTAAGTTACTGGGATTCCGACACTGGTAAGTTACTGGGATTCCGATACCGGTAAGTTACTGGGATTCCGACACTGGTAAGTTACTGGGATTCCGATACCGGTAAGTTACTGGGATTCCGATACCGGTAAGTTACTGGGATTCCGATACCGGTAAGTTACTGGGATTCCGATACCGGTAAGTTACTGGGATTCCGATACCGGTAAGTTACTGGGATTCCGACACTGGTAAGTTACTGGGATTCCGATACCGGTAAGTTACTGGGATTCCGACACTGGTAAGTTACTGGGATTCCGATACCGGAAAGTTACTGGGATTCCGATACCGGTAAGTTACTGGGATTCCGATACCGGTAAGTTACTGGGATTCCGATACTGGTAAGTTACTGGGATTCCGATACCGGTAAGTTACTGGGATTCCGACACTGGTAAGTTACTGGGATTCCGATACCGGTAAGTTACTGGGATTCCGATACCGGTAAGTTACTGGGATTCCGATACCGGTAAGTTACTGGGATTCCGATACCGGTAAGTTACTGGGATTCCGACACTGGTAAGTTACTGGGATTCCGATACCGGTAAGTTACTGGGATTCCGATACCGGTAAGTTACTGGGATTCCGATACCGGTAAGTTACTGGGATTCCGATACCGGTAAGTTACTGGGATTCCGATACCGGTAAGTTACTGGGATTCCGATACCGGTAAGTTACTGGGATTCCGACACTGGTAAGTTACTGGGATTCCGATACCGGTAAGTTACTGGGATTCCGACACTGGTAAGTTACTGGGATTCCGATACCGGTAAGTTACTGGGATTCCGATACCGGTAAGTTACTGGGATTCCGATACCGGTAAGATACTGGGATTCCGATACCGGTAAGTTACTGGGATTCCGATACCGGTAAGTTACTGGGATTCCGATACCGGTAAGTTACTGGGATTCCGATACCGGTAAGTTACTGGGATTCCGATACCGGTAAGATACTGGGATTCCGATACCGGTAAGTTACTGGGATTCCGACACTGGTAAGTTACTGGGATTCCGATACCGGTAAGTTACTGGGATTCCGACACTGGTAAGTTACTGGGATTCCGATACCGGTAAGTTACTGGGATTCCGATACCGGTAAGTTACTGGGATTCCGATACCGGTAAGTTACTGGGATTCCGACACTGGTAAGTTACTGGGATTCCGATACCGGTAAGTTACTGGGATTCCGATACCGGTAAGTTACTGGGATTCCGACACTGGTAAGTTACTGGGATTCCGATACCGGTAAGTTACTGGGATTCCGACACTGGTAAGTTGCTGGGATTCCGATACCGGTAAGTTACTGGGATTCCGACACTGGTAAGTTACTGGGATTCCGATACCGGTAAGTTACTGGGATTCCGACACTGGTAAGTTACTGGGATTCCGATACCGGTAAGTTACTGGGATTCCGATACCGGTAAGTTACTGGGATTCCGCTACCGGTAAGTTACTGGGATTCCGATACCGGTAAGTTACTGGGATTCCGACACTGGTAAGTTACTGGGATTCCGATACCGGTAAGTTACTGGGATTCCGATACCGGTAAGTTACTGGGATTCCGACACTGGTAAGTTACTGGGATTCCGCTACCGGTAAGTTACTGGGATTCCGATAACGGTAAGTTACTGGGATTCCGATACCGGTAAGTTACTGGGATTCCGATACCGGTAAGTTACTGGGATTCCGATACCGGTAAGTTACTGGGATTCCGATACCGGTAAGTTACTGGGATTCCGACACTGGTAAGTTACTGGGATTCCGATACCGGTAAGTTACTGGGATTCGGATACCGGTAAGTTACTGGGATTCCGATACCGGTAAGTTACTGGGATTCCGACACCGGTAAGTTACTGGGATTCCGATACCGGTAAGTTAGTAAGTTACTGGGATTCCGATACCGCTAAGTTACTGGGATTCCGACACTGGTGAGTTACTGGGATTCCGATACCGGTAAGTTACTGGGATTCCGATACCGGTAAGTTACTGGGATTCCGACACTGGTAAGTTACTGGGATTCCGATACCGGTAAGTTACTGGGATTCCGACACTGGTAAGTTACTGGGATTCCGATACCGGTAAGTTACTGGGATTCCGACACTGGTAAGTTACTGGGATTCCGATACCGGTAAGTTACTGGGATTCCTATACCGGTAAGTTACTGGGATTCCGATACCGGTAAGATACTGGGATTCCGATACCGGTAAGTTACTGGGATTTCGATACCGGTAAGTTACTGGGATTCCGATACCGGTAAGTTACTGGGATTCCGACACTGGTAAGTTACTGGGATTCCGATACCGGTAAGTTACTGGGATTCCGATACCGGTAAGTTACTGGGATTCCGACACTGGTAAGTTACTGGGATTACGATACCGGTAAGTTACTGGGATTCCGACACTGGTAAGTTGCTGGGATTCCGATACCGGTAAGTTACTGGGATTCCGACACTGGTAAGTTACTGGGATTCCGATACCGGTAAGTTACTGGGATTCCGATACCGGTAAGTTACTGGGATTCCGACACTGGTAAGTTACTGGGATTCCGATACCGGTAAGTTACTGGGATTCCGATACCGGTAAGTTACTGGGATTCCGATACCGGTAAGTTACTGGGATTCCGACACTGGTAAGTTACTGGGATTCCGCTACCGGTAAGTTACTGGGATTCCGATAACGGTAAGTTACTGGGATTCCGATACCGGTAAGTTACTGGGATTCCGATACCGGTAAGTTACTGGGATTCCGATACCGGTAAGTTACTGGGATTCCGATACCGGTAAGTTACTGGGATTCCGACACTGTTAAGTTACTGGGATTCCGATACCGGTAAGTTACTGGGATTCCGATACCGGTAAGTTACTGGGATTCCGATACCGGTAAGTTACTGGGATTCCGACACCGGTAAGTTACTGGGATTCCGATACCGGTAAGTTACTGGGATTCGGATACCGGTAAGTTACTGAGATTCCGATACCGGTAAGTTACTGGGATTCCGACACTGGTAAGTTACTGGGATTCCGACACTGGTAAGTTACTGGGATTCCGACACTGGTAAGTTACTGGGATTCCGATACCGGTAAGTTACTGGGATTCCGACACTGGTAAGTTACTGGGATTCCGATACCGGTAAGTTACTGGGATTCCCACACTGGTAAGTTACTGGGATTCCGATACCGATAAGTTACTGGGATTCCGACACTGGTAAGTTACTGGGATTCCGATACCGGTAAGTTACTGGGATTCCGATACCGGTAAGTTACTGGGATTCCGACACTGGTAAGTTACTGGGATTCCGATACCGGTAAGTTACTGGGATTCCGATACCGGTAAGTTACTGGGATTCCGACACTGGTAAGTTACTGGGATTCCGATACCGGTAAGTTACTGGGATTCCGACACTGGTAAGTTACTGGGATTCCGATACCGGTAAGTTACTGGGATTCCGATACCAGTAAGTTACTGGGATTCCGATACCGGTACGTTACTGGGATTCCGCTACCGGTAAGTTACTGGGATTCCGATACCGGTAAGTTACTGGGATTCCGATACCGGTAAGTTACTGGGATTCCGATACCGGTAAGTTACTGGGATTCCGATACCGGTAAGTTACTGGGATTCCGATACCGGTAAGTTACTGGGATTCCGATACCGGTAAGTTACTGGGATTCCGATACCGGTAAGTTACTGGGATTCCGACACTGGTAAGTTACTGGGATTCCGACACTGGTAAGTTACTGGGATTCCGATACCGGTAAGTTACTGGGATTCCGACACTGGTAAGTTACTGGGATTCCGACACTGGTAAGTTACTGGGATTCCGATACCGGTAAGTTACTGGGATTCCGATACCGGTAAGTTGCTGGGATTCCGATACCGGTAAGTTAACTGGGATTCCGACACTGGTAAGTTACTGGGATTCCGATACCGGTAAATTACTGGGATTCCGATTGTTCGCGGTATTTCAACTTTCCATAACGCGAGTTGAATATTTTTGTATTTTATTAAAATTGATTATTCCGATATTACTACTGGGTGCGGGACCATGGGTTTTGGGCACATTCAATAAACTGGGGGCGATTTATGGGCGAACTTTGGGGCAACTTACAGGGTACGGGAATAATTTCATAGTTATAAGGGCCAGGGGGGATGGAAAATGCAAGCAGTATTCAGGTTAGCCTGAGTACTATTAGGCCCTGGCCAACTTCCTGCTGCCTGTAGGGGTGGATTTGGTAATGCGCCAGGCCTAAAGGACAAGGACTGCCCTTAGCGGTCCCTGGCCAACGGCAGCTACTACGAGACTGAAAAGAACTCGGAACGCTGACTGCTTGTGTCAGGGATTTGCGACGGGCACCGACGGCCCCTTAGTAGCCAAGCCGTTCTGGTTCTCGATGATCGAACCCCGGGGTTCGTGAGGGGTGGAGCGGACACGCGAACAGGTGGCCAACTTAAGACTGCCCCCTGACCTAAGCCGTACTGGTTCTCGATGACCGATCCCTTCGGGGTTCGTGAGGGGTGGGACGGACATGCGAAAGGGCTGGCCACAGGACTGGTTTGACAAGGACTGCCCTTAGCGGTCTCGGGTCAACTGCAGCTACTACGAGCCTGAAAAGAACTCGGAACGCTGACTGCTTGACTGGGATTTGCGACGGGAACCGACGACAGACCCCTTAGCCAAGCCGTTCTGGTTCTCGATGATCGCTCCCTTCGGGGTTCGTGAGGGGTGGAACGGACACGCGATGGGGTCGAAAGACAAAGGACTAGACTCGACTAGACTCTACTGGCCTACCGACCGTTCGGAGCAGTTTCTCGGCTGCCGAAGCGACTACGAGCCTGAAACGGACTCGGAAAGCCTAGGTGGTTGGGTTTCTGTAATGAACTGACGGACCCCTAGCCAAGCCGTTCTGGTTCTCGATGATCGAACCCTTCGGGGTTCGTGAGGGGTGGAACGGACACGCGAACGGGTCCACCGACACGACAGACTCTTAGCCAAGCCGTACTGGTTCTCGATGACCGAACCCTTCGGGGTTCGAGAGGGGTGGTACGGATACGCGACAGAGTCTACCGACTGGACCGACCCTTAGCCAAGCCGGGCTGGTTCTCGATGATCGTTCCCTTCGGGGTTCGTGAGGGGTGGAACGGACACGCGACAGGGTCGACCGACACCGACACTACGGCACTAAGACTGGGACTGAGGGAAAATCTGGGGAACATTAGGTAGGCTAAAATTCTGAGCGAACAGTGGGTTATTAAATAATATACCGTAGGGATTTATATTATCGTGTATAATTATTGTGAATATTTGGTGTATATTGATTTGGGGAAGCCCAAAATTATTCTTAATCAGGTTTTCAACTATAGGAAGTTACATTAAAGAGTATATCCAACTAATGCAGCTTTTCTCAACCGCAAACTTGCATCTTAGAAATATTCCCTCCCCACAATCAATATCCGGTGACTGGCCGGGGCTCGGTGGTCTGTTAAGTCACGTCTCCAGCATCGGCGTTTTTCCCCCTGGTGTAGGAATAACGGCAACAAAATTAAGAATAATTAATGCGGTTAATTTTGACACGGTGTCAAAATTAAGGATAATTACGGTCAACTTCAACTGGTGGAAGTTGAGAATCCTTCAATACTCTTCAAAAACTCTCTACGTGCTTGCCAGCACCCACTACGAGGAAACTCTGGTATTTGAGTTGAGACAAAGTCGTGGTTTAATTAAACAACAAACTCGATCTAACCAACTCGTAGTCGGCAGATCACAATTCGGGAGAGTTGTTAACAGGGAATGGAAGTATCGATCACACCCATTGATATAATTCAAGTTGAGCCAGGAATCTGGCACGTCGAAGTTGAGGTACAAGGAACGAACGTTGGACGATTCAGGATTACTGTTCGGGTGGTCCAAGCTGAGTACAATACCTACGAAGAACTGTTTTACGACATCGCGTATCTCGCCATCGACGAGGCGTTACAATGACCACAAATAACGTATCCGATACCGACGAGATGGATCACCACACAGACTCGGAAGCCGACGAGGTACCAAACGTCAAGAACATGACCCGTCGGTTAGGGGCTCTTAAAGGCGGAGTAACCCGAGCGTATCAACGGATGGAGAAACAACTCAAGGGAGTCAAAACCCCCCTCAATGAGGTACAAACTCAGCTTCAAAGTATCCGAAATATCCTACAGCGGTACGAAAGAATGATACAGGCGTACCAAGAGCTCGTTCCCCCCACCGATCTGGAAAACTACCCCAAGTTGGAAGAACACGTTGTACATCTAGATGGGTTCCGCAAACAACACCGGAGGACCCTCAGCCTTGTGAGAGGCTATGAGGAACAGTATTACAAGAGGGCCGAAAGAACAGACGCGGAATCGGTACGATCCTCCAGCATCAGGACAGCAGTACATCGAAAGAGAACGGGGTCCGTTAGAGATCAGCACTCCAGCGCTAGGAGCGAAATATCCGGCTCAGCGCGCAGTTCTCAAGGGGCGCCGCCACTCCGAGACCAACTGCGAGAACGGAAGGCATTAGCCCTCAAAGCTCGGATGGAAGATGAGTATATTCAACTGCAAGCCGAGCAAGATGTATTAGCCGCCGAGACACAAAAGCGAGAGGCCGAACAAGCGGCCGAACGGCAGGCCGAACAACGCGAACAGGAGGCCGAACAACATAGACGAGAGGCCGAACGACAG
>JAUCBJ010003521.1:0-16752 GCA_032718475.1 Nemertoderma westbladi | reverse complement strand
AAAATTTGGTGCTAGCACCATATTTTGCACCCACTCCCGAAAAATACAAGTTTGAGATGTCTAGTTCGATAATTATATATTCTATTGAATTCAGAACAGCCATAAACCTCTAAAACGCAAGAAATAAATTCTTTTATTTTATCAATTTTAGCAATTTTATCTATTCAATGGAATTTCAAAATTTCGTGCTAGCACCAAAATTTGCACACAGCACCGAAAAATACAAGTTTGATACGCTTGATGCAACTCGTATATATTCCATCGAAACCAGAACCCCAAAACAAAAAAAAACGCGTAAAAAAAAGCGTAAAAAACAAGTTTTAAACAATCAATTTACCAAATTGACATATTTCAAAATTTTGTGCTGGCACCAAAATTTGGCACCCGCCGAAAAAAAAGTTTAAAATTTCTAAATCAATTTATATGAATTTCATCCAATTGCCTACACCAAAAAACCGATATAAATCAAAAATAGAGATGTTACAACAATGACACGAACCCCCCCCCCCCCCCCCCCCCCCTAAATTTTTCTACAAAAATGTTCATAAGATTGCATGAAATTAGAAATAGAGAATTTTTCACCTCCTGACCACTTTACTGGGTGAGCCAGAATTTTTATTTTTGCTTTCAATCTTTAGCTACAAGCGTGTTAGAAAAAGGTGTCTCCGGCGATATTACACCAGTGACACCGCAGTTTAATCATTCTTCAACCTTATAGCTGATTTGTTGGTACTACAGTAGTGGAAAGCTGGCCATGCAAGGATACCAAATAAATGTAACACAATGACATGAATTATCGTTGAAAAATAGCTGAGATATGAGCGTTCAAATGTTGCATGGTTATGCACCGGCGTTTGGAGGCCATGTTATAATCATATAGCTAGGCCCATACTGGTTATTAATAGCTATACCCCGCCTACCGGTAGGTAATGCAGTAGGCCTATATGGCTGTCAGGCAAATTTCCACCTATTGTTTACGTGGTAACCATGACGGCGTTAAGTAATGTCCACTAGGGGGACATTACCACTAATGACCCCCAATTAGCTTTAACCAAGCAGCAGGTTTTTAACCCTATTACCACTGGGGTGTTTTGACCATTAGCACCACTGGGGGGGGGGGGGGGGGGGCGATTCGGCCCACCCACTATATTTTTGTAATCGTCCAATGAAATCCTACAAAATTTGGGCTGTTGGTGAAACAACTATAGATGAACACTACCAAACCTTAAAAAGTTAAAATTTCATAAGCAGGGAATCATAATTTTGATAAAAAAATAAAAGTAGTCCCAGAACAAAATTACAAAATTTTTCGTTTTCTAAAAACTAACAGTGTGGCGGTGTTGACTAGATTTAGTAGGTTTTTCAAGACGCTGAATCGAATGTGATTATATTCCATTTCCAAAAATTGAAGTGGATGCTATTTTTCGTGCACATAAGAAGTGGGCGTGGCATCAAATTTTGAAAAATTAGATATTCAGAAAATGCCCCTAATTTTTTATTTCAACGCATCTTTATAGGTTTTCTGGGCCGCTGAATCGATTGAAAGTAATATAGAAGCCTGAAGACTTAGTGGTTCGCCATTTTTGGTGCACCAAAATTAGGGCGTGGCACTTCAAATTTTGAAAAATGAAATGAAAAATTTTGGTGCACCAAAAATGGCGAACCACTAAGTCTTCAGGCTTCTATATTATTTCAATCGATTCAGTGCTCCTGAAAACCAATAAAAATGCTTCGAAATCAAAATTTAGTAAACTTTCCGTATGAAGTAATTTTGAAATTTTAAAGTGCCACGCCCTAATTTTGGTGCTCCAAAAATGACGTACCATTACACTTACATACTTGTATAGAGCATTAGAGTGATCCAAACCAATAAAAATAAATAAAAATAGCCCAAACATAAATAATTACTAAATCACGAATGACTTTGTAAAATTCGAAAATTTCAAAAAATTTGGTGCTGGAGACCAAATTTTGAGGTGGCACCCACATCGAAAAGTAGAAATCCAATTGCAACGTCGTTTTTTGCAAAAGATGCGGCATTAAATTTGGCTAATTCTCAATAGAAATTGGGCCGGTACGTAATGTGGTTGCATAGTTACAGTAACTAAAAACTAGGAAGGGGCCGATTCGCCCCCCCCCCCCCCCCCGCAGTGGTAATAGCGTTAATATTGGTTGCATATTGGCCCCACTCCCTCTCGTTACACCTCTGATTACTAATTACTCTTACCTATATCCATACGTCTGCAGTTCTATAGTCTGCCGCTAAAGGGCGTATTATCTGAAAATTAACTTTATCTTTAATCTCTAACTTTATTATTCTCATTCTTAGGTTTAAACTCGGTAGGCATCTACCATATCATAGGCTATATCTTTTACGTAGTCGCGGAGTAGTCTGAAGTTCCCCAGTCTGCCGCTAGAGGGCGTATTATCTGAAAATTAACATCTTCTCTAACTTTGTTATTTACAATCCGCTTAGGTTTAAACTCGGTAGGCATCTACCTTATCATAGGCTATATCTTTTTCGTAGTCGCAGAGTAGTCTGAAGTTCCCCAGTCTGTCGCTACAGGGCGAATTGTCTCAAAGTGAAAACCTGATCTCATTTGATTGTTTATAATCCGCTTAGCCTGAAACTTGGTAGGCATCTACTATGGCATAGGCTATACTTTACTGATGAGGTTGATCGACCCGCAGTTCTTCAGTCTGCTTCTAAAGACTCGGATTTAAGACACGAGTCTTAAAGTCTCGAGTTTTAGGCAGATTATGCCTCACTGAGGCTCAGACTATGCCTCAATGAGGCACTGACGCACAGACAATGCCTCACTGAGGCACAGACTATGCCTCACTGAGGCACAGACTATGCCTCACTGAGGCTGTTGCTGCATTCATGAATTCTGCCTTTAAATTACTTATTTTACCAATTTTGGTCCAAAACGACATTTTTATTGATAAAAAACCAGTAACGGTGTAATATTAATTATTCCTATTGAATTATTTTCTAGTAAGGGTTTTTACGCCATCTAGTGCCATTATACCCACATTCGAATTGATAGGATGCCTTAATGACATTCGTGACGTCCTATTGGCCCATATTATTGCCTTGAGTAAACCTGATATATAATCTCTGCTAGTTGATCATTTTATCCACTCAGCGCATTAACATTTTGCAGAGGAGTTACCTCCAATGCAGGGCCTTTAGATACTGGTCAGATTACTGATGACCAGTGTTTATTACATGCCTTTATGCCTTTATATCTTTATTGTTATTACCTTTGTCGTTAATGTCTGTGCCTTGGTGACATTACAATATTATTAATTGATATTCTGTCGTTAAACTCAATTTGCTCTTTTTGTTTGTTTAATATAATGCCGATATTACGGAATCAAGGAAGTTTTACACGCGCCACAACCAGGTGGGTCACTACAATTAAGTATCAGTGATAATCTGGACTATTGTATTAGATTCCTGTGTTGTCATATCTCTGATTTACTAAATAATTAATGGCGATATCTCAGACCATTATTATAAGCAAAGCCCTTATTATCAATTATATCACGATTGAGAGTTGTCATTAATTTATTGCGGTAGAAATATCAATATAATTAGACATAAAAAATAAGTCACAATACGTTTCCCCTAAAGGGAAACACAAACACTGAACTTGAGTCCTTACATAATTAATTAGTCAGTCATTTACTTGTTATACTGTGTTGTCACATCCTCCCGGTATCGTATCACAGTTAAATACAATAGACAATCAAATACCGTATCGAACCAAATAAGTTATAGAGCAAATCAATACATGAGAAGGAAACAAAGGGGAACTAATCGATACAGTGAGTGGCCCTCGGTGACAGGTACACTAGCGCAACTCCGTGAGCGGCCCTCGGTGACAGGTACACTAGCGCAACTCCGTGAGCGGCCCTCGGTGACAGGTACACTAGCGCAACTCTGTGAGCGGCCCTCGGTGACAGGTACACTAGCGCAACTCTGTGAGCGGCCCTCGGTGACAGGTACACTAGCGCAACTCCGTGAGCGGCCCCCGGTGACAGGTACACTAGCGCAACTCTGTGAGCGGCCCTCGGTGACAGGTACACTAGCGCAACTCTGTGAGCGGCCCTCGGTGACAGGTACACTAGCGCAACTCCCGTTCATTGTATCAGACCAGTAATTAAAAAGCCCACAGTGCATGGAATCTCTGCGTAGTTGCGAAGAGTCAAAATATAAGAAATTGATATAGAAAGAACATATATTTTACTAAAAGCGCTAACAGTAATAAACACTGTTAAACTACAGTCCCGCTCACCAACAGAATGCCATCGGATCCGATCGGATCCGATCGGATCCAACACACTCCGACAGCTTCAAACAAGCACAATGCTAACCTACAATGCTAACCTACAATGCTAACCTACAATGCTAACCTATATTGCTCTATCTTTTATTAAATAATTAAGCAAAAATATGTGCATTACATTATTAACGAATTACTTGGGAGAAAACATGGAACATTTTTTTCCAATATTCTCTCGACCCTTTATTAACCTCGCTGGCGTTCGGTAAATAAAATTCCTCGAGAGTAGTGAACAAAATGTTAAAGTGAGGTGATCTGATTCTGTGCATCTGCGTTGAATATATTAATTTAATATATTGATAATTAATAACTTAATTTCGCTGGAGTTAATTCTATTTACCGTGGCTCCAGGGGCGTGATGGCTATGTGGGTCATTGTGATTCATAAATCATACTTGGGACTATATGATGAGTATGTGCATTGGGGAGGGGGGGGGGGGGGTGGGTTAAACTGGATGCTAGTGTCGTTGCTTGATGTCACGTGACAACCATAATTTAATGTAATCAATGTATATCCGCCATTGGCATTGCCGAACTATTGTGATGAAAAAGGTAGACATAATACTAATTAAAAACTAAATTTTATTCATTCATACATAGGCAATGTAGCCAAATAGCAAATAAAGCCAGGACCGCACAATTACAGTCATTTATGAAACAAAAACAAAACTAGAACAGAGCATATCCAAACTTCCTTGTAGATACATACTGTATAAACTACAGGTTTAGAAATAAACACAAAGCTAATAAGTGTACACGATATTAACTGTAGAGGAGGGTTCTGTCTCCTGCGCAAAGCAAACTCTAATCATGAGTATTTTTTTACTGTAACTCGCAACTCAAAGAAAATGGGCCTTTTTCGAAGAAATCCTACATGGGAATTATTTTGGAGTTAACCCGGCAAGAAGGCTTGGCTCATTGGAAGTGTATTTCGTTAAAGCTCTATAGTATGCACTGTTTAAAGCATAACCCGGCCAAGACGACATACATTCGCATGAGAACACGAACACACCATATAATCCTTCCCCTATTCATTTCAATGGTAGCCAGCTTGTCTTTCCCGCACTGGGGGTAGACCATTGGCTAGCCTTATGCTATTGTGTTATACAGAGACAGCGGCAGGATAAAGAGAAATGCCGACCTCGCTAATAATGGGCTGGTCCCACAGTTCAGTTAAAGGTAGGTGGTACAGTATGTACTACAGTTTGCTTGTTCAAAGGGCGCCAGTTGCTATTCGCTGCCATGAAGTTCCTGTAATACATTCAGACACTTTCACTCTGTAGTATCCTAGCGTCCAGGAAGTTGTGAGTTGAGTGTGGGTACAGTGGGTGGAGTGATTGACAGGTTGTTGGAAGTTGTCTGATTCTGTGTGAAGCTATCTGAAATTGTTTGAAGCTGTCTGAATCTGTTGGAAGTTTTCGGACTGTTGGAGTTTGTTGGAAAGTGTTTGAAGCTGTTGGATCCGATCGGTTCAGATCGGATCCGATGGCACTCTGTTGGTGAGCTGGACTGTACGTTTAATAGTAAAAACACTTCTTTAATAAACACTTTACTGGTGTATAACCGGAGAGTGTAAAGAAGTACTTTATATATCGTTATTTATAATTGGTGTATTTGTTGTTTTTTGCTTTCACGTATTGGTGAGTTTTGAACATTAACTGATAGCGCCCTATGTTTCGTTGGACCTTGTAAGGCGTAGACGTTCGTTTTCTACTGTAAGTCGGGTACAATAGGTAAATTCCCGCGGCAATAATTCTAGATTGGTCATGGTCGGGTCAGATAATAGACGGAATCTCATATTTACCGTAAAACATCTTACTACAAGTCTGCCTACTGTGAATTACCGGTATCTGATTGCTTGGCTTTATGGTGTATTAAGTAAATGCGTAATTATTCTGTAAGCATCATTTTACCCCCTATCTTATTCCTATTTCCATTATTGGAACTTATAAAGTTGTTTATTTCCTTGTGGGAGGAAATATTACTTTATTCCCGAAAAATTACCTTTCATAATTTACGGAATTAAAGCGCAGAAGTACGACTGGCCCATCAAAAATATCCACAACATAGTCTCCGGATGAATCGTGGGGCACCTTCGTTTCTTCAACCAAGTATCGAACTGCTATTTATCGACTTACCTTACGTACAGACTTTCTAGTTCGAATTTTTCAGTCGATCGGAACCACTTTATGCGGTCTTAGCCCGTCAACAGTTCGTTATACCCTATACTCGGTAGCGTATGCGGCAATCCCGGAGACGCATTCTACTAACCGTATCTATTGTTTTTATTTGTGCTATTAATGTTTGTCTCTTGACTGGCTTCGACATCCTAAACTTTTAGAAACTCCCTGGTAAATTCCCACAGTCTTATTGTTCTGCTAATTTTGCTTTACGTGTACTACATTAAAGTAAACTCGAAGTTTACACCACTCCCGTCGTAACGTAGGTACTTTAGGTATAAGTAACGTTTTATATTATTTTTATTGAGTTGTGCAGTTTTTTATTCCGAGATTATTATTCCATAATACTACTAGGATCGGCATGCTGCATTGCAGCTGCATTTTTAAGAATGCTGTGCCGGCTTGTCAACAAAATTGCACCGCCACAACTCCCTATCACCCATGACATTTGCTAGATCATCCGCATCTTTAAGGCCAGTGTCCTTTAAGATGCGTCTCAAGAAAGTCATGGGCTGTCCACCATGCTTATTCACTGCATGAGGCTGCCAAAGTACAAGATTATGCACTGGCTGGTCCTCACGGCGAAAGCAATGTCCTGCAAAGCGGAGGCGATTTTGTTCTAGTGTCAAGCTTGGGGGAACCAATGAGACACCTCCAATGTTATATAGTGTCTGGTTGGAGATGTGTGCATTGTACTTGACACAATGAACCCGGCGTAGCATTCTTGTGAATGTGCCATCCAGAGATTTGGTGTCCTCAGCAGTTAGAGCCCAGCATGGACTCCCGTATATTCCATAATAAATATAAAGGGAACATTTAACCGATATACATACATATTATCGAGCTATTTAACATTTCAGCTCATTATTTCCCCCTCAGATCCATTATTTACAACTTGGATCTCTGTCAGCGTAATATTCCAAAAACCATTATATTTCTTGGGTGGAATTATTTGTCGTTTCTACAAGCAATATTAGGTCACATGACTGTCCTACCTCTGAAGTAACCTTGACAACACCCTAGGCTTGCACTCCCTGTTTAGTTAGCTGCTGCTAATAGGTAGGCTGCATTACACCATAGGAAACACTGCCCCAGCTTGCTAGCCTCAACCCATCCTGTTGGTTGGACTTATTACATGCAAAGGTAGCTTACAGCATACACTCTATAGTGGTAGTATACTGCCTTGCTTATACCACCTTCTTTGTTGTTGGGCTATCTTACCCCTAATCCAATAGGAGGTAATTCATTCCTCTGTCAGTGGTAGCATTGCTTGTAGTGAGTTAAACCTAATAGTTTCCCCCACCAAGCCGGTGAATCAGAATATTTATCACGGCATTATTCCTGACAAATAAATTACCGGTCATATATTTATTATTTACTGATGATTAACTTGTGGACTGAATTAATCAATTTAATTCCGTGATATTGATTTGGGTGCGAATGTAATAAGTATTTATAATATATTATTATTGTTACAATAAATTGTCGATAATAAGGGGAAGGCATAATAATTATTTAAGAGGTTAATAAAAATACATTCTCTTCTAAATAGAATCTAATAAAAAGTCTTATCGTTCAAATATCAACAATGCGCCTCAGACAGTTCTCTCAGCGACCACACCTCCAACCTTGATGTAACTGCGATAACAATACATTCCGGAACACTCCAGTTCTCTCAGCGACCACACCTCCAACCTTGATGTAACTGCGATAACAATACATTCCGGAACACTCCAGTTCTCTCAGCGACCACACCTCCAACCTTGATGTAACTGCGATAACAATACATTCCGGAACACTCCAGTTCTCTCAGCGACCACACCTCCAACCTTGATGTAACTGCGATAACAATACATTCCGGAACACTCCAGTTCTCTCAGCGACCACACCTCCAACCTTGATGTAACTGCGATAACAATACCTTCTGGAACACTCCAGTTTGAATCAAGCGGGTCACCCCATTATGCCCTCAAAACTAAATCGACCACCCACTGTCACCAGAACTAACCAACCCACTACTGGCCTCGAAATACAATCTGACCGACTGCGAGTGACTGCAACCTCCGACTTAGACCGGACGGAAGTCGACACAGCCACAGGTTTAAACCTGCCGTCGGGAATGGACCCATATATGGCCCCTTCCCAGGTTTATTAATCGGCCTACTAAGGGCCATTGACAACTATCGGGCCACCGAGAAAGGGTCTAAAGCTCAAATACTGTCTATGTCTGTCACAGAGATGCAACAGGCTGTATTGCAATATTATAATTATCCAGCATTGGATAAATTTTTCCATTACATTCTGCCACCTCTGATGAATTGACAGCATTGAAAGTACCAGCTGATCTCACAGACCTTAGTAAAGTGGGAGGGACCCTAAGGGAATTTCAGACCGGTTTTGCTAAGCAAATCGCCAGTTTTAAAACCGCCTTACGGGACCCAAACATAGACAATCCTTCATCACTCTTCTATACCATAAAGGAGAGAAGAATCTGTATCAAGATAATCCTCTCTGACTTCTATCAGTCTGCCATCCGGACTGGAGCTGCAGTGATAGAAACTGCAGCCAATGAAAACATAATAAAATTCTCTCAGTCGGCGTGTACTTGCCTCTCCTTCCAAGGCGAATGCCCTCGTCCTGAAACTCTGGATTCTGACCATCCATCCCAGATCGATACCCATGATGTTGAAGGATATACGCAGACCTAACCCGAGACTCAAACAGCATAAGAAAATGCAATCCGTGAACACCTCGGGGATTACATAAAGCGAGTGGGAGAAGAAGTGTGATGGGAATCAGGAGTTGGTTTATAAATCCCGACCGGTGTGTTGTCTTGGTGTTATACGCATCACCGCTTCCGTAGGCTGCTGAAAGGTGGGTGTCTGGATATGATATATATAATAGGCCGAAGGCCGTTGGAATAACTGAGTTTTTAGTGTCAGTTGTTATAATCACAAAACATGATAATAGCAGAGTCAGAATATAATAGCACGGTAATGACGACGGTTAAAAACCGTTCCGGTCTCACAACTCTACAGATACCAACTGAATCATAATGCACAAGTACAACGGTTATATATTATTAACACATATTAATCACTGCTACTGTATTGAGCGGCCTGGCCAATAGATGCTTTCCAATCACCTGTTTTCCCATCAATTTCCCATCATTGGCTAACCTAGTTAATTTCCATCTTGCCACTCCCTGCTGCCACTATCCCCACGTGCTAGCCCTGAAATGAAAACAAATAAGTTGGTGCCAGTTCCCAAGAAGGGCAACCTAACACTCTATGGTTCTTTTCGGGGAATCTCATTGATCTCAATTGCTGCAAAGCTATACAATAGAATTCTATTAAATCGCATCAGAGATCCCATTGAGAGACTGCTCCGTGGAAATCAGAATGGGTTCCGTAAAGGTCGTGGGACCATGGAGCCCATTTTGGCACTTAGAAGGATAATTGAAGAGTTATCAAAAAAGAAAGACAGGCATCTGGCTGTTATCTTTGTTGACTTCTTCAAGGCCTTTGATTCAGTCTCTCGCTCACGTATGTTCAGCATACTTTCATTATATGGGATTCCTGATGAAATTATTGCAGCAATCAGATCAGTATACGATGGTTCGACAACATTTGTGTCTACTGTTGACGGTGACACAGAACCATTTGAAGTGTTATGGGGCGTCCTCCAGGGAGACACACTTGCACCATTCTTGTTCATAATTGTTGTTGACTATGTTCTACGCATGTCCTTAGATCATCATAATGATGATGGGGTGATGATAACTCCACCTACTGGCTCCAGAAGTCGAGGAAATCCTGCCAAGTACCTAACTGATCTAGACTTTGCTGATGACTTAGGAGTACTCTCAGAATCACTAGAGGGAGCCCAACGGCTCCTCAGCTCATTAGAACATGCTGCTTCTAGTGTTGGTCCTTTTATTAACTCCATAAAGACCAAAATTTTGACATTTAACTTTGAAAGTCCTCAGCAGGTCTCTGATCGGATGAGCATAAGCTCAAAAGATGGTATGCTTGAGCATGTGGATGACTTCTGTTACCTGGGATCATGGATCCGGAAGTCAGGTGAGGACCTTCGAATACGTAAGGGAAAGGCATCGGCAGCCTTAAATAGGCTTTCCAGGATTTGGAAGTCACCGAGAATTAATCAGAAACTTAAGGTCCGGTTATTTAGAGCAGCAGTAGTTCCAGTACTCCTCTATGGGAGTCCATTCTGGGCTCTAACTGCTGAGGACACCAAATCTCTGGATGGCACATTCACAAGAATGCTACGCCGGGTTCATTGTGTCAAGTATAATGCACACATCTCCAACCAGACACTATATAACATTGGAGGCGTCTCATTGGTTCCTCCAAGCTTGACACTAGAACAAAATCGCCTCTGCTTTGCAGGACATTGCTTTCGCCGTGAGGACCAGCCAGTGCATAATCTTGTACTTTGGCAGCCTCATGGAGTGAATAAGCATGGTGGACAGCCCATGACTTTCTTGAGACGCATCTTAAAGGACACTGGCCTTGAAGATGCGGATGATCTAGCAAATGTCATGGGTGATAGGGAGTTGTGGCGGTGCAATTTTGTTGATAAGCCGGCACAGCATTCTTAAAAATGCAGCTGCAATGCAGCATGCCGATCCTAGTAGTAGCCCTGCTAGCACCTTTGTCCCTCTGAGATGGTTTATGACCTCTCAACTTTCTTTGTAGCTGGCGATGTGTATCGCCTAAATTGGTTATTAGGTGACATTATTATTGGTAATGTCACCTTCCCAACTATAATTGGTAAAATGCCACTTCACCCATTTTCCGCTGGGTAGTGCAGGGTATTGAATCCGCTTACAAGAAGAACTAATGAGGAAACTTCATGGACATCTTCCGACCAGCTCCACAACTAAAAGAATCCTAAGGGATATCGTTGAGGAAATAGATACAGAATGTCAACGGAGATCGATTATGGATCAGAACATGGAGAAAAAACAAAACAAATTAAAACAATTACAGGATCAGGCCGAGGATGAATGCTTACGATGTGAATATGAAGCTAAGAAAAAGAGACGCGAAGCGGAAGCGGAGGAATGAAAATGCGAAGAGGAGGAACGAAAACGCGAAGCAGAGGAATGAAAACGCGAAGCGGAAGTGGAAGCGGAAGAACTAAAACGCAAGCGGAAGTGAAGGAATGGAAACATGAAGCGGAGGAACGAAAACGAAAACGCAATCTGGAAGAGGAGGAACGCAAAAATCAGTTTCTGGCGGAACAGAAAAGAAAGCAGAACGAAAGGGAGCAAGAGAGCATACTAAGAGTAATTGAATCAATAGAAAAACAGCAGTCAGACTCCCAGTCAAAAGAAAATAGGACCAAAAAATTCGATTGCTATACCTCCTCCGATGAGTTTGATAGATCATCGGATAAATCTCGGACTTCTAGGAGCGGAAGACGCTTGGAACGGGCTGAACGTCATCGCCTCACAGAACTGCCACCTCAACACCCTGCTAATTCCGTTAAAAACCCCAAAGAGCCTATAACTGACTCTGACTCTGGTTTTTTCAGACCAATGAACAGCCCTCTTGCGGCGCCAAATATTGTTCCCTGTATATTAATAAATCCCTCTAAGCCGAATGTAACATCTGCGGCTAATACGACCCAAACCAAATTTACACCCATTGGACCAGACAGACAGTTTACAGTTCAAAACTTCTACAGTATATAGGGATAGAATAGTTACGCCTATAGTTCGACCTAAACAGGTGCGACCAACCCCACTGCTGGCAGACAGAATGTCCAGCAGTGCTTTCGCCACTCAACACCCACTCTCTGGGCCCTAGTCTGTCCCCATCATCGACTCCCGTGATGGACATTATGCCACCTCCAGGCTGGTCGTGTCCATCGGCTCGGTTGAGTCAATGAGGGACGCGGGGCCCATTGGGGGGAAAGAGAGAGTCGCCCGGGCGAATGAGGATTCCCTCTATAGGGAAAGATTAAATGAATCCTCATTAAATCTGCAAGCTATGCAGGAGGCAGTAAATAATAAAATAAACAACTAAATAATATTGATTTTGAATTAAATCGATTAAATAAACAATGTGAGATAGTGAGTGAACAAAATCAGCCAGCACTGGAAAAGCAGCAACAGCAGCGGCAACACCTATCAGTACATGGCAAGAGCGCGGTATATTATTAGTAAACCTCCCATAGCCAAAAATGCGTGCCAGTAGCAGAAAGATGCCTCTTGCCTGAACAAATACTTTGGACTCAGACAGGTCAGTCAAACTGCAAGGCCTACAGAGCTAACCGGTACTGTACCGTTAGTACGGCAAATCACCAAATTGTAGAGCGTGCTAATTGCACCTAGTGTACTTGCGCGTACTGATAAACAGCATCAGCTCGCACCTGCAAGAGATACAGGTTGACCAGGGTTTTTCATGTCTGAATCTGAGATATTTGGTCCTAAATTTTACGGCGTCCCAGGACGGCGTCACGCTTCACTCTGATCTAAGGAACTTTCCCCGGGCAAAGGCGTCGAACAAACTCTTACCTCCCCTGACGTGGGCACGATCAGGCAATATGGCATGCTTCCAAATGGGCGTGGCGAAGATAGTGCGGGTCCATTATGCGTCATGGACATCCCTTCCCCTTGCCTTTGTTTTGTTGACAAGCCGGCACAGCATTCTTAAAAATGCAGCTGCAATGCAGCATGCCGATCCTAGTAGTAGTTCCCCTTGCATTGCTGTGGCCTAAAAGTTTAGGCAGCCATTCCCCAATGCGTTTGGCTGTTCACGGTAGATATGCTAAAAGCTACATGTTCTGAGTTTTTACATACTGGTAGGCTGAGTGCTTACATACCGGTCGGCTGAGTGCTTACATACCGGTAGGCTGAGTGCTTACATACTGGTAGGCTGAGTGCTTACATCCTTGTAGGCTGAGTGCTTACATACCGGTCGGCTGAGTGCTTACTACTAGGATCGGCATGCTGCATTACAGCTGCATTTTTAAGAATGCTGTGCCAGCTTGTCAACAAAATTGCACCGCCACAACTCCCTATCACCCATGACATTTGCTAGATCATCCGCATCTTCAAGGCCAGTGTCCTTTAAGATGCGTCTCAAGAAAGTCATGGGCTGTCCACCATGCTTATTCACTCCATGAGGCTGCCAAAGTACAAGATTATGCACTGGCTGGTCCTCAAGGCGAAAGCAATGTCCTGCAAAGCGGAGGCGATTTCGTTCTAGTGTCAAGCTTGGGGGAACCAATGAGACACCTCCAATGTTATATAGTGTCTGGTTGGAGATGTGTGCATTGTACTTAACACAATGAACCCGGCATAGCATTCTTGTGAATGTGCCATCCAGAGATTTGGTGTCCTCAGCAGTTAGAGCCCAGCATGGACTCCCGTAGAGGAGTACTGGAACTACTGCTGCTCTAAATAATCGGACCTTAAGTTTCCGATTAATTATCGGTGACTTCCAAATCCTGGAAAGCCTATTCAAGGCTGCCCATGTGTTCGCGGTATTTCAACTTTCCATAACGCGAGTTGAATATTTTTGTATTTTATTAAAATTGATTATTCCGATATTACTACTGGGTGCGGGACCATGGGTTTTGGGCACATTCAATAAACTGGGGGCGATTTATGGGCGAACTTTGGGGCAACTTACAGGGTACGGGAATAATTTCATAGTTATAAGGGCCAGGGGGGATGGAAAATGCAAGCAGTATTCAGGTTAGCCTGAGTACTATTAGGCCCTGGCCAACTTCCTGCTGCCTGTAGGGGTGGATTTGGTAATGCGCCAGGCCTAAAGGACAAGGACTGCCCTTAGCGGTCCCTGGCCAACGGCAGCTACTACGAGACTGAAAAGAACTCGGAACGCTGACTGCTTGTGTCAGGGATTTGCGACGGGCACCGACGGCCCCTTAGTAGCCAAGCCGTTCTGGT
Organism: Nemertoderma westbladi; assembly: GCA_032718475.1. Classification (NCBI taxonomy): domain Eukaryota; kingdom Metazoa; phylum Xenacoelomorpha; order Nemertodermatida; family Nemertodermatidae; genus Nemertoderma; species Nemertoderma westbladi. The sequence goes on along the minus strand of JAUCBJ010003521.1, from coordinate 2,279 downwards.
TCTCGATGATCGAACCCCGGGGTTCGTGAGGGGTGGAGCGGACACGCGAACAGGTGGCCAACTTAAGACTGCCCCCTGACCTAAGCCGTACTGGTTCTCGATGACCGATCCCTTCGGGGTTCGTGAGGGGTGGGACGGACATGCGAAAGGGCTGGCCACAGGACTGGTTTGACAAGGACTGCCCTTAGCGGTCTCGGGTCAACTGCAGCTACTACGAGCCTGAAAAGAACTCGGAACGCTGACTGCTTGACTGGGATTTGCGACGGGAACCGACGACAGACCCCTTAGCCAAGCCGTTCTGGTTCTCGATGATCGCTCCCTTCGGGGTTCGTGAGGGGTGGAACGGACACGCGATGGGGTCGAAAGACAAAGGACTAGACTCGACTAGACTCTACTGGCCTACCGACCGTTCGGAGCAGTTTCTCGGCTGCCGAAGCGACTACGAGCCTGAAACGGACTCGGAAAGCCTAGGTGGTTGGGTTTCTGTAATGAACTGACGGACCCCTAGCCAAGCCGTTCTGGTTCTCGATGATCGAACCCTTCGGGGTTCGTGAGGGGTGGAACGGACACGCGAACGGGTCCACCGACACGACAGACTCTTAGCCAAGCCGTACTGGTTCTCGATGACCGAACCCTTCGGGGTTCGAGAGGGGTGGTACGGATACGCGACAGAGTCTACCGACTGGACCGACCCTTAGCCAAGCCGGGCTGGTTCTCGATGATCGTTCCCTTCGGGGTTCGTGAGGGGTGGAACGGACACGCGACAGGGTCGACCGACACCGACACTACGGCACTAAGACTGGGACTGAGGGAAAATCTGGGGAACATTAGGTAGGCTAAAATTCTGAGCGAACAGTGGGTTATTAAATAATATACCGTAGGGATTTATATTATCGTGTATAATTATTGTGAATATTTGGTGTATATTGATTTGGGGAAGCCCAAAATTATTCTTAATCAGGTTTTCAACTATAGGAAGTTACATTAAAGAGTATATCCAACTAATGCAGCTTTTCTCAACCGCAAACTTGCATCTTAGAAATATTCCCTCCCCACAATCAATATCCGGTGACTGGCCGGGGCTCGGTGGTCTGTTAAGTCACGTCTCCAGCATCGGCGTTTTTCCCCCTGGTGTAGGAATAACGGCAACAAAATTAAGAATAATTAATGCGGTTAATTTTGACACGGTGTCAAAATTAAGGATAATTACGGTCAACTTCAACTGGTGGAAGTTGAGAATCCTTCAATACTCTTCAAAAACTCTCTACGTGCTTGCCAGCACCCACTACGAGGAAACTCTGGTATTTGAGTTGAGACAAAGTCGTGGTTTAATTAAACAACAAACTCGATCTAACCAACTCGTAGTCGGCAGATCACAATTCGGGAGAGTTGTTAACAGGGAATGGAAGTATCGATCACACCCATTGATATAATTCAAGTTGAGCCAGGAATCTGGCACGTCGAAGTTGAGGTACAAGGAACGAACGTTGGACGATTCAGGATTACTGTTCGGGTGGTCCAAGCTGAGTACAATACCTACGAAGAACTGTTTTACGACATCGCGTATCTCGCCATCGACGAGGCGTTACAATGACCACAAATAACGTATCCGATACCGACGAGATGGATCACCACACAGACTCGGAAGCCGACGAGGTACCAAACGTCAAGAACATGACCCGTCGGTTAGGGGCTCTTAAAGGCGGAGTAACCCGAGCGTATCAACGGATGGAGAAACAACTCAAGGGAGTCAAAACCCCCCTCAATGAGGTACAAACTCAGCTTCAAAGTATCCGAAATATCCTACAGCGGTACGAAAGAATGATACAGGCGTACCAAGAGCTCGTTCCCCCCACCGATCTGGAAAACTACCCCAAGTTGGAAGAACACGTTGTACATCTAGATGGGTTCCGCAAACAACACCGGAGGACCCTCAGCCTTGTGAGAGGCTATGAGGAACAGTATTACAAGAGGGCCGAAAGAACAGACGCGGAATCGGTACGATCCTCCAGCATCAGGACAGCAGTACATCGAAAGAGAACGGGGTCCGTTAGAGATCAGCACTCCAGCGCTAGGAGCGAAATATCCGGCTCAGCGCGCAGTTCTCAAGGGGCGCCGCCACTCCGAGACCAACTGCGAGAACGGAAGGCATTAGCCCTCAAAGCTCGGATGGAAGATGAGTATATTCAACTGCAAGCCGAGCAAGATGTATTAGCCGCCGAGACACAAAAGCGAGAGGCCGAACAAGCGGCCGAACGGCAGGCCGAACAACGCGAACA
>JAUCBJ010003520.1:0-48588 GCA_032718475.1 Nemertoderma westbladi | reverse complement strand
CTTATGAGCTGCAACTTTCAATTGCCAAGTATCAGCCCAAGATTCCAAAATATGTAGAGCACGAATTAAATTAGTACTACTACTACTACTACTAGGATCGGCATGCTGCATTGCAGCTGCATTTTTAAGAATGCTGTGCCGGCTTGTCAACAAAATTGCACCGCCACAACTCCCTATCACCCATGACATTTGCTAGATCATCCGCATCTTTAAGGCCAGTGTCCTTTAAGATGCGTCTCAAGAAAGTCATGGGCTGTCCACCATGCTTATTCACTCCATGAGGCTGCCAAAGTACAAGATTATGCACTGGCTGGTCCTCACGGCGAAAGCAATGTCCTGCAAAGCGGAGGCGATTTTGTTCTAGTGTCAAGCTTGGGGGAACCAATGAGACACCTCCAATGTTATATAGTGTCTGGTTGGAGATGTGTGCATTGTACTTGACACAATGTACCCGGCGTAGCATTCTTGTGAATGTGCCATCCAGAGATTTGGTGTCCTCAGCAGTTAGAGCCCAGCATGGACTCCCGTAGAGGAGTACTGGAACTACTGCTGCTCTAAATAATCGGACCTTAAGTTTCCGATTAATTCTAGGTGACTTCCAAATCCTGGAAAGCCTATTCAAGGCTGCCCATGCCTTTCCCTTACGTATTCGAAGGTCCTCACCTGACTTCCGGATCCATGATCCCAGGTAACAGAAGTCGTCCACATGCTCAAGCATACCATCCTTTGAGCTTATGCTCATCCGATCAGAGACTTGCTGGGGACTTTCAAAGTTAACTGTCAGAATTTTGGTCTTTCTGGAGTTAATAAAAAGACCAACACTAGAAGCAGCATGTTCTAATGAGCTGAGGAGCCGTTGGGCTCCCTCTAATGATTCTGAGAGTACTCCTAAGTCATCAGCAAAGTCTAGATCAGTTAGGTACTTGGCAGGATTTCCTCGACTTCTGGAGCCAGTAGGTGGAGTTATCATCACCCCATCATCATTATGATGATCTAAGGACATGCGTAGAACATAGTCAACCACAATAATGAACAAGAATGGTGCAAGTGTGTCTCCTTGGAGGACGCCCCATAACACTTCAAATGGTTCTGTGTCACCATCAACAGTAGACACAAATGTTGTCGAACCATCGTATACTGATCTGATTGCTGCAATAATTTCATCAGGAATCCCATATAATGAAAGTATGCTGAACATACGTGAGCGAGAGACTGAATCAAAGGCCTTGAAGAAGTCAACAAAGATAACAGCCAGATGCCTGTCTTTCTTTTTTGATAACTCTTCAATTATCCTTCTAAGTGCCAAAATGGGCTCCATGGTCCCACGACCTTTACGGAACCCATTCTGATTTCCACGTAGCAGTCTCTCAATGGGATCCCTGATGCGATTTAATAGAATTCTATTGTATAGTTTTGCAGCAATCGAGATCAATGAGATTCCCCGAAAAGAACCATAGAGTGTTAGGTTGCCCTTCTTGGGAACTGGCACCAACTTATTTGTTTTCATTTCTTGTGGGACTCTTGTTGTACGGTACATGTCTACTATGATGGGATAGATGAGCTTTAAACACTCAGGTATTTTAAAGACCTCAGGGGGAACACCATCTACTCCACTGGCACGATTGGTCTTAATGCTCTTTGCAGCAGCCTTCACTTCTGCAAAGGAGATATCGCCAATGGGAATATCTGGGAGTACAGACTCAGACACTTTTACTTCTATAAAGTTATCAGGCAATACCCTGTCATTATTGAGGAGCTTTTCAAAGTGGGCTTTCCAACCATTGAGGCGATCGGCTGGTGATTCAGCCTTAACCTTGGTGGTTGGTTGGCTTTTCCGCCCAGTAAGCAGATTGATCGATTTCCATGCCTGGGATGATTGCCTGCTGTCGTCAGCATCATTGATGGCATCAACCTGTTGGTTTATTAGCTCCTGTAGATTAACAGAGTACTGCCTGTTCAGGGACCTAGATGCAGCCTTAACTGCATTCTTGGCCGCTGTAGTCTGTTTGAGTCGGGACTCTTTCTGCGCCTTATGAAGGTCATTTCGGCACTTCTGAATTTTGTTGTCAGTCCAGGGGGCCCTTTTCCTGTTTCGAGGGTATACAGGAACTGTTTCTGCAGCTGCTAACTTAACTGCTTCTGTAAAGGCAGTATAGCCCTCACAGTGATCTGCCGCCTCAGAGGCAAGAGCCTCATACCTGTTGCTCAGCTGTAGTGTGAAGCTGGATCTCACACTTGGCTGTTGCAACAGAGAGGACCAGTCATGCCGTGGCAAGGCAGATTTCGTTGTTCTGCTAGCACGCAGACTAAGTCTTACCTTGGCCACAATAAGGCGGTGATCACTGGAGAAGGGTCGAAGTGTAAATGCATTACAGTCTTGTATAGAGCTCCTGTATTTCCTACGAAACAGAATATGGTCTATCTGGGACTTGTGACCACTGGGTCCACTATGAGTCCATAGCTTTCCAGTTCGCTTCTTGAACTGGGTTCCAGCCGAAAACAATCCATTTCCAGAGATAAAATCCTGAAGATGGACAGAATTTCGGTTAACACTATTGCTATAGACCCAGGGCGATGTAGGTGATTGATGCAGACTTGCATTAAAGTCTCCCAGGAATGTTAAGAATGCATGCTGATCCACTCCATCAGTTGCTGCTTGTAGATTGTGGTAGAAATTTTCCACCTCCTCTACAGGGGCAACACTAGTTGGAGAGTAGCACACAATCAGAACCACCTTAGGAAACTTCTTAGCCAGTCTTCCAGAACATGAGAAGTGGCAACGGATGATGCGGTTAGAGATTTGGTCTATTTTGTCCAATGCTGCATGTGCAGTTGGATTCATCAATAGACCAATTCCACCATTGCCACTATCATCTGCTGACGCGAGGGCGAGTCGCCAACCGCCCCCCATGTCCTTAATCAGAACCTCATCAGTCTGTCCAGTCTGCATTCGGTGCTCTTGAACACCCACTGCGCTAAGAGAAAGCTTATCTGCCAAGGCAGTCAGCTCACCTTGTCGCATTGGGGACCCGAGTGTTAGGGTGTTTACTGAGGCTAGTCTAGTGACTTGCCTCAGATTCACCAATGGCTTTGTTGGTCGGGGTGGAACATGAGAGTAGCCTCCAACTCCAGAATCCCTCTCCCCATCACAATCTGGCCGCCCTGGTGACCCAGGGTTTGGGCCAGAAAGGTCATCAGGAAAGGGACTCAAAGAATTGTTGGCTGCTCTCTCTCCAGTAGGGGGTGAGACAGGCAGCCGGTCAGGAGTTAACTGACGCCTGTGAGGCCGATTGTGTCCGGTAATTCCACTGGCCTCTAGTGGCCGGACCTCCGCATTGCTAATGTAATCCATAGTGGGGGTTGGGGGGTGCTTTTTTGCCGAGTCAGCTCTCGGGGCAAATACCACACCCTGGTTTGCCATTCCACAGGGTGGGTGTCGCAATGGAGTCAGATATGAGGCCCATCACCCGTTTCTACTCTGGCGTACATGACCCACCATTGGCTGTTGCAGCTCATCTGCTGGGTCATGCCCTGTACCCTTGCTGCCAGGTGCAGGTCGCAGTGAAGTGCCCTCAAGAGTGGACATGAGAACACTCTACTCCTAACCAGCCATTGGTAGATCACCATCTGCCTGGTCAGGCCATATACCCCTGCAGCCAAGTATATGGGTCCTTAATCCAGGACCAAGGGCGTCCTTATCCCAGAACGAAGGGGGTCCTAGTTACAGGACCAGATTTGCCCTAGTAAGAGGGTCTATGCAGCTACAGGTGGCACCTCCTTTATGCTGCATGGAGGTGGCAAGTTTTCTTGATCAATGACCTAGAATACCTGACCTGACCTGAATCTACTGAATGCAACTTAACATCATCAGCGAACAAATTACACGTCACAAAATGCACCACATCTGGTAAGTCGTTAATATAATATAAGATAAGATTATAATATAAGACCATAATATAAGATTCCCAGAAATCCCATAACTGGCTAATTTAGCGATAAGTTTACTGTGCACCACCGAATCAAAAGCCTTAGAGAAATCAATATACACTACATCTATACTCTTTCTTTTATCTAGTAAATTGCACCATTCATTAACACAGTTCAATAGTTGGGTACAGGTCGAACGTTTTTTCAGGAAACCATGCTGTGCCTTGTTTATAAGTTTGTGCAAATATAAATACGATAACAATTCATCTTTAATGCACAATTCCATTACTTTACATGCTATGCAAGTAAGTGAAACAGGCCTGTAATTATAAGGGTCGGAAGCATCATTTTTCTTATACACAGGTACAACATATGCTGTCAACCAAATAGTAGGTAAAGCATGGCTGATAAAAGAAACCTGAAAAATAACCGGTAATGGGGCAGCAAGACACGATGCAAGTTTTGAATACAAAAAGCTAGGAAAATTGTCTGGCGTTCGACTTGTTTTGGCACCAATTTTATTTAGCATAGCAAATACATTTACTGGAGAAAAATCGATAGTAGACTTATTGGCATTTAATGGGGCTCGCCTTGCAAACATGGGAGTATTCCCATTATCTACTGTAAAGTTTTCGGCGAAAACTTGGGAAAGAATATTAGCTTTCTCCAAGTCATCAACGACTGTAGCACCTTTGTATTTGAATGGGGAAATTCCTGATTTAAGATTACGTTTATTGTTTATGTAACTAAAAATGTCACTTAAATTACCAGATGAAAGAATGCGGTTTTCCCTAATGCAAGCAGCTCTCTAGCCCCCCCCCCCCCCCCCCCCCCCCCATGCCTCAATTCATATCATATATTCCAAGTTGAATACAGAATCCAAGTTGATTTACATTGTTTACATTAAATTGAATATTAAATTTTTGATTTTTTCAACATTAGAAAAACTCCTCTACTTCAAGTCTTAAAAACTAGCTCTTTTTATGATTACAATGCGAGGCGTTTTAAAATGCCAGAGACAGTGAGGATTTTAAGCGATGAATACTGCGATATTTATATAGCTAGATTACGACTTGGAGTATGTAATTTTATTCGAAAGGGGAAATATTTAATTAAAAGAAAAGCTTAATTTATTAAAAATTCATAAATTTAAAATAAAATAATTATTACAAGATTTTTTGTGGCTTATATTATATAATCTCACCAGTCCTATAATGTTCTACATTATATAGAACTACGAATTTTCATAATGTTTCCATTTTTGAATAAAAATATTATATCATTAACCCTATTAAGATGGGTGTAAACGTTATGCCGACAACAACAGCAAATATGCAAATGTAACCTGAGTTCGTGACTCTCGTTTATTGTTTTGGTTAGAATAACCTTCCACTGTAACCTATTCCTTTCCCTCAATTAATAAATAACATTAATTAGCTTTAATTGGTTGTCGGTAGTCAGTTGTCGTCGTAGCGTTTACACCCTATTAAGATATCATTTTCATCTCAGAAACATCACTCAGAACAGTGATCATTCAATAGTGGCAGTCTTAGCAGGCAAATGCCAGTTCCCAGAGTGCACCGCGAGGAGGTGCTGCCACATTACACTCCATATTGTACATTAGTTTCAAGGCTCTTGCAGTGAAATCCATGAGGAGACAGATCTGTTACGAACGTGACAGTAAAAATTGTTACGACCGTGACACAATTAATTTAACCATTTGCTAATTCTACAAGATATTTTACAGTTTTTTTTTTGCAATACCTTACAAAACAAGTTAGTTAGAAGTGTACTGAAAATCACGTTACAAAACATTCAAAGAGAACAGACTTTTCTAATGTTGTCATGTGTCATTTTTGCAATGTCGAAAGCTGGTTACGAACGTGACAACAACTTTAAAACATTGTGAAAGAAAAATGAGTTGATAACGTTAGTTGCTGCTTGTTTAGATTTTGATCTCAACATATTAGAAAATTATCTGACGAAAAATTTTTGTGGAAAAGTTATGATAGGGAACTTATTAATACCCTCATGTTTTAAAAAATGAGTCAAAAAGTTACGAACGTGACAATGGAATGACCCAGTGGCAAGTTTTTTTAACCAAAACAATAAACGAGAGTGAAGAAAAATTTTTTAATTATTTTGGGGTAATTCGTCATTATTTTGGGGTAATTCGTCATTTTGCCATATTTTGGGGTAAATTAAATTTCCAAAACAAAGGCTTAAAAAAAGTATTTTGGGGTAATTCTAAACTATTGACTATTTTGGGGTATTTTGGGGTAATTATAAACTATTTCTGTATTTTGGGGTATTTCTGTATTTTGGGGTAGTTTTATACTATTTTGGGGTCTTTTGGGGTATTTTGGGGTGTTTTGGGGTATTTTGGGGTAATTCGTAGGACCGTTATTGAGGAGCTTTTCAAAGTGGGCCTTCCAACCATTGAGGCGATCAGCTGGTGATTCAGCCTCAACCTTGGTGTTTGGTTGGTTTTTTCGACCAGCAAGCAAGTTGATCGATCTCCATGCCTCGGATGATTGCCTGCTGTCGTCAGCATCATTGATGGCATCAACCTGTTGGTTTATTAGCTCCAGTAAATTAACAGAGTACTGCCTGTTCAGGGACCTAGATGCAGCCTTAACTGCATTCTTGGCCGCTGTAGTCTGTTTGAGTCGGGACTAACTGTAGGTACTGTCAGACTGTACTGCATACTCTGACTGTTTGATACTGAGACGGACTGATGGACAAACGGAATAATACAAACTAATTATATTTTATTTATCAAGCACGTTATGCAGTTATGTAAGAAACCTTACCGGTCTGCCGGTAGCCGGTAGCCGGCAGCCGGCAGCCGGTAGGTGTGTTTAGTAGGCCCTATTACAGTATTAGTAGGCCTAACAAAGAATTATTTGTAAAAATAGTAGTCAGGTAGTAGGCCTAGTAGTATTATTCGTTAAAATATAAATCGTAATTATGTTTAATGTTTAATAGTTTAGGGTAAGAGGAAGATAAACTTATAGATACCCATCACCGACATAATTTAAGGCAATCTTTACATGGAACCAGAACTGAAAGTAAATTAATATGTTGTATGTAATACCGGTAATAGGATAGGCCTAATAAAATATAGTATTATAGTATATTGGTTACTCATTACTCAAGCTTCTAATTCAATTGAATAATAACATTTTTTTCACCACTTTTCTTACCAGCTTACATGTAGGCCTACATCGCGATGGCATAATACTGTAATATGAATATTTACTAGGCCTATACAGCTATAGACCTATATTTTCAATTCGGCGTGAAATACGCCGAAAATAAAGTAAACTCAATGATGGGCTACCTATGGGGTGCTCTATACTGCTATATCACGGCGTGAAGTAAATTAACAATATCTTTCACGCATACTTGAAAATAAACTATTCAATTATAATTAGCAATGAATTTTTTATTGCTGGCTGAAATGTAAGATATGTAGGCCTATAAATATTCAAAATATTCCTACAATGTATTTTTTTGTCCGTTGGCTTGCGGTAAGGCGTCTTTTAATAACTTTCCTTAAAATATTTTCCTCGAGAGCAGGAGAGTGGAGTCGTAATTCGATCAGCAGTACCCGACAGGGCACGACACAGCATTTACTGATTTAGGCCTATGACGTATGAGGCATTATAATTCATTATAAATCTGTCTACCGGTACCTAATACTACAGAAAACTTGATTTTAATAAAGCTAATTAACAAATTAAACTACTGTAGTACAGTAGTACCGGTAATACAATCTGTCAATCAATCTGTCAATTAGGTAGGCCTACTGCAAACAAGATGGGCAATAGATAACAGATTAAGTCTCATTTTTGATAAAACCAAGTCCATTAGATTTGGGACCCACCAGACAGCCAGAGACTGCAAAACAACTCTAACAGTCTAAACTAAGTGTAAAATGTAATGACAAAACTATTGAGCAGATTCACTCCATAAAATATTTAGGATGTCACCTGGATATGAACTTGTCTGCCAACACCATGGCGGCACAAGTAATCAAAAAAGGAAACAGCAACCTCCGATTCATCTACCTGTCTACCGTCACGGAAAAGTCTTAGACAGCTACTCTAGAAGCCAGATTTGTAATGCCTTGATTCAGCCCAAGCTAGACTTTGTAGTACAGTAGTAGGCCTATCATGCTGGTATCCCAGTCAGCCAGTACTGCAGTACGTCGAGACGTTTGGATCAGCTACAGTAGGGTGGCCCAAAATTTTTTTTTTTGGAAATTCCTATGGGCTACACCCCCCCCCCCCCCCCCCCCCCCAATTTGGCAATTCGGTCAAATTTGGCGTCGTCGTTCCTGTCTGTAAGCCCTTCAGTCTGTCCGTCAATATATAACCGACAGTCTGACAGCCAAAGTCATCAAAAAAATGGAAGTCATCAAACGTTAAAACTGATACTACTTGAAATGGATTCTGCCACCCTGAAAACCATTAGAGCTAAACCTTTAGCTAGAAGATCTGCCCTTTCTTTATATTTGACGGACAGATTGTCGGATAGACAGAAAGACCGACAGACTGGCATACAGACTAATTAGAATTCATTAAAAGTGAAAACTGACCTCAGAAATTAAATCAGCGACCATGAAAACCCACATAGCGAAAATCTTAGCATGGTTTTATGCTTTCGTGTTGCTAGATATATATTGACAGACATTATCACCAGACAGTTTCTCGCGGGAAGGGACAAACTTCAAAGGCAATTATCTCGGAATTACATTTTTTAACACAAAAAACACTACTCCTAAGCCATTTCTTAACCTTTTTTTTGTGAAAGGAAATTTAATAATCTTTAATATTCTTCGGCCACCATTTTTGATTTCAGAATATTTCTGCATTTTTTTAAAGAAAAGACATAAAAAAACGTGGATGTTTTCAATTTTTATAAAATATTTTTTACAAAATTGCCAATTATCAAAAATAGAAAATGAAAATAAAAAAAGTGGCTGAAGAATATGATTATATTTGTCATGCTGGTTCCAAAAAATGTGGTATCGAAAATTGAAAATAGGAAAAAACGGAGAAGTTTTAGTCTTTTTGCCGAAATTTTTTAAATATTACGCCAGGAGCTACTGTAGGGGGCGCTACAAAAAATTTTATTCACATTTTTATTTACTTTAGTTCAGTAGTCCATTCTCTTTCGATGCTATATAGTATATCTAATGCAAAGAGTGATAAGTTGGGCTTATAGTTATGCACCGGTGTGTCTGCGTAATATTTACATCCGTTTGGCTTCACTTTACTTTTCTACCCCAAACAATGAGGGGACAAGACAAGAACACTGAAACATTCTCCTAAAGTGGTAGGTTTATGTAGGTACAGAAATTCACAACATGTTAGTAACAGATGTAGCAGAAACCAATAAGCAATCAGATCTATTTTTAGTAACACCAAAACATATTACTGTAATTCCTTTTTTTAATGATAAAACATATTACTGTATTTCCTTTTTTGATATGCTAAAACATATTAGTTTTATTTTCGAATAAACTAATTTCTATAACACAATTTTAAATCACAAAAACATTAATTGGCCACAAATCACCACCGTAATTATGTTACAGTGTATGGATACGGATAGCCTCATGAGGTCCCTGCCTCTTTCTCTTCAAAATTTAGTTACTGTACTATCGTTAAACAAACACGATGACAGGAAATGTAAGAAGCTGTCTTTTTGACGAGAATAAAGTTAAATTATATTAATTTTGAATGTAATGTAGGCCTACTGTAGTTTTACCCGCCTGTTCTACCGTAGGATCGGTTTATGTCTAATATAACAATTATTTAACTAATTATAATGTAAATAATTAAATTACTCTACAATATTCATATGATCGCATTTTCAGTGCTACAATATCAGTACCGGTACCGGTATAAACCAACTGCAGTACCCATCACCATCCATTCACCACAATTACCCCCGAATTGTCAATTTGTGGAGCAAATTTTTAAAGTCCGACATCGTTGCATTCGTCTTCATAGCAGCAGCTGACAGTACAAGACGTGGCTGACTGACATACGTGTTCTTCGATCGTATCACATTCCGTGTTGGGTAAAATTTCTTCAATTACAGGCAGAATACATAGGGGGTAGACTTCACCACTTACATTCAATATCTAATAAAATAATGAGAAAAACAAATGTACCTGGTGTATCGAAATAATTTGAACCCACCCCCCCATTGATCAAGAAAACCTGCCACCTCCATGCAGCATAAAGGAAGTGCCACCTGTAGCTGCATAGACCCTCTTACTAGGGCAAATCTGGTCCTGTAACTAGGACCCCCTTCGTTCTGGGATAAGGACGCCCTTGGTCCTGGATTAAGGACCCATTAAGAACTTAGCTGTAGGGGTTTATGGCCTGGCCAGGCAGATGGTAAGCTACCAATGGCTGGTCAGGAGTAGAGTGTTCTCATTTTCATGATGCTGACGACAGCAGGCAATCATCCCAGGCATGGAGATCGATCAACTTGCTTGCTGGTCGAAAAAGCCAACCAACCACCAAGGTCAAGGCTGAATCACCAGCCGATCGCATCAATGGTTGGAACGCCCACTTTGAAAAGCTCCTCAATAATGACAGGGTATTGCCTGATAACTTTATAGAAGTAAAAGTGTCTGAGTCTGTATCCCAGATATTTCCATTGGTGATATCTCCTTTGCAGAAGTGAAGGCTGCTGCAAAGAGCATTAAGACCAATCGTGCCAGTGGAGTAGATGGTGTTCCCCCTGAGGTCTTTAAAATACCTGAGTGTTTAAAGCACATCTATCCCATCATAGTAGATATGTACCGAACAACAAGAGTCCCACAAGAAATGAAAACAAATAAGTTGGTGCCAGTTCCCAAGAAGGGCAACCTAACACTCTATGGTTCTTTTCGGGGAATCTCATTGATCTCGATTGCTGCAAAGCTATACAATAGAATTCTATTAAATTGCATCAGGGATCCCATTGAGAGACTGCTCCGTGGAAATCAGAATGGGCTCCGTAAAGGTCATGGGACCAAGGAGCCCATTTTGGCACTTGGAAGGATAATTGAAGAGTTATCAAAAAAGAAAGACAGGCATCTGGCTGTTATCTTTGTTGACTTCTTCAAGGCCTTTGATTCAGTCTCTCGCTCACGTATGTTTAGCATACTTTCATTATATGGGATTCCTGATGAAATTATTGCAGCAATCAGATCAGTATACGATGGTTCGACAACATTCGTGTCTACTGTTGACGGCGACAAAGAACCATTTGAAGTGTTATGGGGCGTCCTCCAGAGAGACACACATGCACCATTCTTGTTCATAATTGTTGTTGACTATGTTCTACGCATGTCCTTAGATATTCATAATGATGATGGGGTGATGATAACTCCAGCCACTGGCTCCAGAAGTCGAGGAAATCCTGACAAGTACCTAACTGATCTAGACTTTGCTGATGACTGATGACTGGTGCTCTCAGAATCACTAGAGGGAGCCCAACGGCTCCTCAGCTCATTAGAACATGCTGCTTCTAGTGTTGGTCTTTTTATTAACTCCAGAAAGACCAAAAGTTTGACAGTTAACTTTGAAAGTCCTCATCAAGTCTCTGATCGGATGAGCATAAGCTCAAAAGATGGTATGCTTGAGCATGTGGATGACTTCTGTTACCTGGGATCATGGATCCGGAAGTCAGGTGAGGGAGGACCTTCGAATACGTAAGGGAAAGGCATGGGCAGCCTTGAATAGGCTTTCCAGGATTTGGAAGTCACCGAGAATTAATCGGAAACTTAAGGTCCGATTATTTAGAGCAGCAGTAGTTCCAGTACTCCTCTATGGGAGTCCATACTGGGCTCTAACTGCTGAGGACACGAAATCTCTGGATGGCACATTCACAAGAATGCTACGCCGGGGTATTGTATATGTGGCTTTGTTGTACAGTACATGTCTTGGTTTAGGTTTAATTACATTCAGTTTGTTTGTGGTGACCTTTTCGCAATGTCAATGTTCAATCATGTTTAGTGGTGATCAAAATGTTTTCATAGATTCGACTTTTTACAAAACTGGTATCTAAGGCAGGCAGGACTAGCCCTTGGGATAAGTAAAAGCACCGCACAAAGAGCCAAAACTGAAATTTAAGCCATACTGTACAAGTTACAGATATTACATAGTATAAGTATACAAGTTACAGATATAACACAGTATAAGTACAAGTTACAGATATTACATGGTTTACGTACAAGTGACATTAGTAAGCGAGTAAGCTGTGCTGAGTCCATGGCATTGTTCCTCAACAACAAATCACCTAACATGTGTTTTCAGTGCTTAATCCACATTTCATCCATCGATGGCACTGCCGAATTTTGGGCAGAGAGAACCCACATAAAATTTCCCAAAACGTCCGTGACTTTCCCAAAGTGACTGTCTGGGCCGCATCTCGAGTACCAGAGTTATTGGGCCTTTCTTCTTCACTAATAATGTAAACAGTACCAACTATTTGGAAGAGCTTCAGCAGTTCTTTGTCCACCAGCTAAGGTTGATTACGTATTCCAACAGGAAGGGGCTCCCTCCGCCTCACTGGGGTCATAGTCCGTGCCTTGCCTATCTTAATGGCACTTTTCCTGGGCGTTGGATAGGTCGTTATGGCCCAATATACTGGCCGGCTAGGTCTCCTCTACCTAACCCCCTGTGATTTCTTCCTCTGGGGCTATTTAAAGAATATCGTGTACGCTCACACATTAACCATCATTGAACAGCTCAAAGATGCGATTGAAGAGGCCTTCACCACTATTCCCTATCGTTTCGTGGCTCACAGCTTTAATGAAATGTCTGCCAGGTTACTCAAAGTTCAGACAGTTTGAGGAGGACATATTAATGTCTATTAGAACATTTATTACCTTGTATCATACAGTATTTATGTATGTAATTAGTATATTAAAACAATCGGTTACTCTATTTTATGTTTTATCACCAGTTTACACAAAATAGCACTTTCCAGCTATCTAATGACACCATAATTACTGAAAAACCATTAATATGGAGCTGCACAAATCAAAATATAAAAAGTATCAAATTTTGTGGGACACCCTGTATTATAAAATGTGAATGTTCTTTTCAAATAATTTATTAAGGATTATTATCTTCCACGGCCATGCCATGTTTATTCACCACTTCACTAACAGCATCAATAGATTCGCCCAACTTACCAGACATGCAAAGCAACCTTCCTTGATGTAGTTCTCTCCTCCAAAGTGCCAACAATCCAATCCACTAGCAAACATAGCTAACGTTGCAAAAACCATAATTCTTATCATTTTCTACTTTTGAGATTCTATAATTATTGCAAATAAGCAAATTTATATAAAGTTATTAATATTGCAGGGTTGCCTATCTTAGTATATATCTATAATCGGCCTGCTGCATTGAAGCTGCACAATGATATGCCGGCGTAACAAAAATATTTTGTCACCACCATGCAATCCACAATTGGGACGCCCAATGCGGTGCGCATTAAGAATGATGTGCCGGCTTATCAACAAAGTTGCACCGCCACAACTCCCTATCCCCCATGGCTTTCGCGAGATTATCCGCGCCGCATCTTCAATGCCAATGTTCTTTAAACTAAAACTTTAAAACTGAAAACTTCTATTGACTTTAGTTTATTGTTTTGGATAGAATAACGTCCCACTGTAACATGTTCCTTTCCCATAATTTATAATTTAACATTGATATGAAATGTAAATTCAATGATATGGAATCCCCCACCCCCCTGTCATGCAATAAAAATAATTGGCATTAATACAGCTTGAGATATTGGTGTTGTTAATGAGATACTGTACATCATCTGACCCGTAACGTCATTGTAATAGAACTAAGAAGAACTTTAATGTTTAGTGTTTATAACTAATAGAACTTTAGTGTTTAGTGTTTAGAACTAATAGAACTTTAGTGTTTCGACTCTTCTTGCGTAATTGTTATTGTTGTGCATTGAAAATACACTTCTTATACGCTTTTTCTTATACCTCGCAGGAGCGCAGGCCGTTGTACTACGATGGCCGATGGCCTGTGTCCCACATAAAAAAATGAATGCAAAAATAATATATTTACTGTAGGCCTATTTTGGTGTAAAATACCCATACATCTACGTGTTTAGCGTGTTTAAAGAATCGGTACATGATTTCACTCGGGGTCTTAGCACATAAACTTTGTGGGCTGTAAACGATACGCCGACAGCCGACAACCACTGCGGTCAACGTGAACTATGAAAATTTAACCTGAGTTCATAACTTTCGTTTATTGTTTTGGTTAGAATAACCTCCCACTGTAACCTGTTCCTTTCTCTCAATTGATAATTAACATTAATTAGCTTTAACAATGAATGTCGGCGTTGGTTGTCGGTTGTCAGCGTAACGTTTACACCCAACAATGTAAAAATGTTCTAAAATTAAACTTTTAGGCCCAAGGATAAGGCCTACTGTACAGTAATTTCGTACAAAATTCATTGCGTAATATCATATTAATACGGTTATAACTATTTTACAAATGAATTGGAGTTACTATTTACATACTTGTGTGTAAAGTAGCACTTTACAGTGTGATGATCCTAGTGCTTTGTTACACGAACGAACGTTAGTGAGTGTGTGAAAATAAAGCCACGAGGATCAGAACACTGTAAAGTACTTTGCAACAAGTATGTATGTAGCTTTATTCCAAAATTTTAACATTACGAAATGATTGTACATATACATTATAAGTGATAGAAACTGCACAAATTATATTAGTTGCTGTATAAATAAATGTAAAAATGGCATAAATTATGTTATAAATAAGTTAGCTTATATTTATTGTGGCGTTTGGAGCCATGTTAATAGTTAATAGTAACTGGTTATTAATAGCTATCGGTAGGTAATGCAGTAGGCCTATCTGGCTGTCAGGCAATTATTATTAAATACCACCTAGGCCTATTGTTTATATGTTAACCAGACGCCGCGACTTTACGGTCACGCCGTCGGGACAATACATAAATAATAACACACCAATATAATTATAAATGTACAGGCCAATACAATGCTAATGCTGTAATGTCCTCAAAAGTTGTAAAGTGCTAAATAACAACTCGCTGTTAATACTAACGGCGTTGAGTAATGTTAAAAGTTTGGAATAAAATACGTTACATTTACATACAGGTATACACAGTCAGTACTTACTGTATGTAGGTATACCTCGCTATTTTTAATGTGAGATGTGTTTTTTCTTGCTTCGTGAATAGGATTTATATCATTTTCATCATGTGATTGGAACAGACTTTACAAATAATATCTAAAGCTAGGTAGTATACAGCTACCTACAGTAGTTTCAGAAATTTCCAAACAAAATAATTGATAAGATGTTTATAAATCTTTCCTTTATTAAATTAGTAAATGTCACTACGTGTAAGAAACTGCTATTTTCCCACCAATGTTCCCTGCAGAGAAGCAAATTAAGTTAAAATTATTTGCAATAATATCGGAATGGTAAAAAAGCATATTGATGAAAATTACATGTGGGGAAAGGAAAAAGGGGCAGTAGGTAACAGTAAATAGTGGCAACATTTAAACAATAATCTAATTTTTATTTTAATTTGTGTCCTCTTTATTGAGCCACTTTTTAATAAGCGGTAATGTATTGGCTCGACTAATATTACGAGAAAAAATGGCACTTATGATTTTGATGAAATTTTGCATGAACCATGAAAGTAGATCTCATGGGTATTTGAGAAATCGCGGTTTAAATTGAAACATCTCAGCTTGATTTATTTCGAAAAATAGCCCCATAACACGAAAATTGCCATAGACTCAATAATAGAAACACCAGCTGGTGTGCTCATGAAAACGTGATAGAGAGGACCCAGTAATGAATGCTATTGAATGGATGATCTTCCACAGTAAACCCTTCCACTCTGTTTCCTAAAGGAATGCCTGTTCACCACCATGGGTGATCTTCCACAGTAAATCCTTCCACTCTGTTTCCTAAAGGAATGCCTGTTCACCACCATGGGTGATCTTCCACAGTAAATCCTTCCACTCTGTTTCCCAAATGAATGCCTGTACACCATCATGGGTGATCTTCCACAGAAACCCTTCCATTATGTTTTCTAAAGGAATGCCTGTTCACCACCATGGGTGATCTTCCACAGTAAACCCTTCCACTCTGTTTCCTAAAGGAATGCCTGTTCACCACCATGGGTGATCTTCCACAGTAAATCCTTCCACTCTGTTTCCCAAATGAATGCCTGTACACCATCATGGGTGATCTTCCACAGAAACCCTTCCATTATGTTTTCTAAAGGAATGCCTGTTCACCACCATGGGTGATCTTCCACAGTAAATCCTTCCACTCTGTTTCCTAAAGGAATGCCTGTTCACCACCACGGGTGATCTTCCACAGTAAACACTTCCACTCTGGTTCCTAAAGGAATGCCTGTTCACCACCATGGGTGATCTTCCACAGTAAACGGTGATCTTCCACAGTAAACCCTTCCATCTCAGGATGGCACTGTAAACTCATGGGGTGAGGTTTGTGTGTCAGTGGAAATGATTTTTGAATTATGAAATTTTGAAATAGTCAATTTTTTTTCGGTCTAGATTGGGTTCATTTGCTACTAATTATATCAGCTTATTTATTATTCAGGATAAATTTGTTCGACTGGGTTTTTATTTTGTTTACTGGATCGGCTAACAGTGCAAAGGTGTAAACGCAACTAAAAGCGACAATTAAGGGGGGGGGTACACCATTTTGGTCCAAAATATATCGAATTTTTTTATGGTCTGTTATAATGCACCATTAAATGGTGTTTCCAAATCTGAAAACCGCTATTTAATAGCTCTTTTAGTTTTCAAGTTATGTAAATTTCCATTTAGGGAATCCTATTGAATTACTATTACTATGTATAATGAAAGGTCGATTATCTCCAAATATTTTTTTCATGAAATTGTCAACTTCAAAACCCTACTACTTCTACAATTTTTGAGGAATTAGTCTGAAACTTCCTGTGGGTGTCTAGATAGCCACCCTGCATAAAAGTATCCGACAACTTTTCGAAATATTTTGTTAATAAAATTTAATACTATTTATAAAAAACCGAAAAATTAGCATAAATTTGCAGCGCCACCTATTATTTTTACAAAATTTCGCATGATACAGTAGTTATGTTGCCCCATCTTTGATCTATCATATAAAAAAACTTTCATGTGATTAGGTTCAAAACTGTAAAATCCTTAGGGTTTTAAGCGCAACCAAGTTTTTTTATCGTTAACTAGTATTAACTAATATTAAATAGCGAAAAAAAAATTTCTGACCTGTCATGTAGAATAGCATCTTAGCACCTATATCAATAGCACCTATATGCCAAATTTTAGCCAAAACCAAACAATTTTGAAACGCTGAGAGTGATAAATCGAAGAGTTGTCCGAAAATGGTGTACCCCCCCCCCCCCCCCCCCCCCCCCCCCTAATATTAATTATCAATGGAGGGAAAGGAATAAGTTACAGTGGAATTTTATTCTAAGCAAAACAATAAACGATAGTAATGAGAACAGATTACTGATTCATATTTGTCGCTGTCGCAGTGGTTGTCGGATGTCAGTTGTCAGCGTAGAAAAGTTTACACCCCCCCACGTCACACGGTATGTTATGTTCAGTTTCAGTATTTGTTCAATTGTAGGAAGCAGTCGAGTGGTTGTGATACCAAAAGTTGAAATAATTTCATATTTTATTTCATTGAAATTTTACTTCACTAATCACAAGATTTTGGTTTCTGTTTCGGTGATTGATAACATAGTTTATTTGTTCTCAACTCAGTTTGAGAGCAACACATTTGAATTGGCACAAAAACCCCACCCCATGAGTTTACGTACAATGCCATCTGATTGCATCATAATCATCACAGGATATTATGCCTTCATTATAGGGATGTATGTATAAGGTTTGTCAGCTGAAATTCTGTGATAATGTAAAATAATATTTAATGAAATATTTTATTTTTTTCAACTGGTCACGCATAACCTGTTGTAAAACCACAATAGTAGGTCATGGTTCACAAATAATTATGGAAAGAAAATTGCGAAATAATAGATGCCTGGATGTTATCCCGTGACCCGTGTCAGTATGTCAGAGTACTACAAAGGAACAATAGATTGTGCTGGATTATTGTGTTAATTGGGTTACCAGTTCATCTACACAATAGGCCAAATGCATTCCCTAAAGTACAGCTCGATTGAATTAAAAGCTTTGACAATCACTGCAACCTGGACTCTGCATGGTAATCTAATACATCGTCCTGCAAAGAACCCAATGATGCGTTTAAAAATACCCGAGGTAATCCATTAATTGCAAACGTTTTGATTAGGAAACCGTCCAGAAAATGACCTTCTTGTTATGGACATGTGATATAATCCAGTTGGAATCTAGTTAGCCTCACTTACTTTTAACATTATTCAATATTGCCTACTGCCAAGGACCTTCCAGGCTTTCCCAGTTTCCTTATTTGACCATTTCCAGAGTTTCCATAGTCCAGTTATCAAGTCAGTCTATATCTATTATAGATGGTCATCCATGGGAATGTTTACCTTGTGCTGGTTACCTGAAAATTAGATTTGGTATGACCTCGTCTTCACTTCTCCAGCAGTGGCCACTGAATCTTAATATGCGTTCAAGTAGAATAGTTGATGCAGGTGGTATTGAACCATAGGCTACTTTAATGCGTTGTTGTCTCTTCTAGCTGATGTTTAGTGCTTCCCATATTTTTGACATAAAAAATACATTTGAATAAAAAGTTACAGAGATTCCAAAAAATCTATGACAAAACCTCGAATTCCATTCCTCTGGCTAAGATAATAGAGTTGGTGCACGAAACAATTACTGTTCGATTAGTAACAATTGGATAAGGGGTAACAAGGTGCCATGAATCATGTTATTTGTAAAAACTTTTAAAGATATATACAATTGAATTAATTATATTAATTTTTATTCAAAAGTTCATCCAAGGATCAAACACACAAAGATTGCAGCATAATTTATTTTTTTCTAAGATCAAATTCCAACAACATATTATAATCATATTGATGAATTTTTTTTATAAATACTGTTTTAGTATCACAAACAACCTCACCATATCTATTAGTGACATTTCTGGTATTCCAATCATGAGTCCGTGGTTCGATCCCTAGGCAGAGCAGCACTGTTTGGGAAAAGTGCATTAAATCCTGCAGCCCAGCCCAACCCAGGCTTTTTACCTTGAGTAGACACAAATGTTGTTGAACCATCGTATACTGATCTGATTACAGTAATAATTTCATCAGGAATCCCATATAATGAAAGTATGCTGAACATACATGAACTAGAGACTGAATGAAAGGTCTTGAAGAAGTCAACAAAAATAACAGCCAGATGTCTGTCTTCCTTTTTTGATAACTCTTCAATTATCCGAATACCCTGTAAAATACCCTGTCATAATTAGAGACAGGGGTGGAACTGGACGCAAATCCCACCTTGGCGAATTAATATGCCGCCTCAATGTTAAATTCTCAACCTAGGGAAAGGAGCAGGTTACAGTGGAACGTTATTTTAACCAAAACAATAAACTAAACGCAATATTACAGTTTTATTTTTGAGAGTAATCAGCTGTTATTTGCGTCCAATTTCCCCTGGAGAGGGATGAATTTTTATTGTGTCCAGTTTCCCCCCTATCTGCAAACGTTTCCCCCCCCCCCCCCCACCCCCCATCTGCATAATTGACTGGTGATTCTGCCTTAACCTTGGTCATTGATTGGGTTTTCCGCCCAGTAAGCAAGTTGATCTATTCACATGCTTTGATTGCCTGTTGTCATCGGCATCATTAATGGCGTCAACCTGTTGGTTGATTAGCTCCTGTAGTTTATCAGAGTACTGCCTATTCAGGGACATAGGTGAAGTGCAGCATTAACTGCATTCTTGACCGCTGTAGTCCGTTATTCTTCCTGTGCCTTACTGAGATCTTCTCGGCACATCCGAATTTTGTGATCAGTCCAGGGTGCCTTTATTCTTCTTCAAGGGAATACAATAACTTTTTCTGCAACTGCTGCCTCAAGTGCCTCTATGAAGGCAGTTTAGCTCTCATAATGATCTGTTTCCTCGGTTGCTAAGCTCTAGTGTGAAGCTGGATCTCACACTGGGTTGTTGCATTAGAGAGGACCAGTCATGTTGTGGCAAAATAGATTTCTTAGTTCTGCTAGCGCGGAGACTAAGTCTTACCTTAGCCAGAATAACATGATGATTGTTGATGAATGTGCAAAGAGCAAACAAAAGTATAGTCCTGTACAGAGCTCCTGTATTTCTTACAAACAGAATATGGTCTATCTTGATCTTGTGACCACTGAAGATCACCAATGCCATGGTGGAGAACAAGTATTAACTTGCTTAAGTAAGCCTTAGAGGTTATCTTATTCGATCATCAGTTTCTAGAATAATCCTGTAAAAGTCTATGAACCTGGACCTATCCCACCTAAGTCACTTTCTAGCCAGAGAATCGGACGAGCACTTCTTAAAACCCGGTTACCATGAGATCAATTATAAGTTTATTTGCAAATATTACAAAGATATTAACGGATATATAATACATATAATGATAATATTCATAATAATAATAGTAGCTATTTTTTAACTGACTTTAAGTGGTTTATATATTTATTGGAAAAATAGAATTGAAAGAAATATTAATTGGTAAACCACCTGACACATGTATGGTTTGTGTTGAGAGAGATTATAGAGTTTTTGTTAATATAATATATACATGCGAACAATTAAATCAAATTAAAAATATATGTTACACAGGAAATTCAATATATCATCCACTCAATAAAAATACCTGACAGGTATACACAAATTGCATTTACAGGAAGTATTTAACATAAAAAACATTTATTTACAAAGCATCATAGGATACATAAAATCTTATAGATCTGTAAAATTGCTCCTGGTTTCCTGGTACACCCAGCACCCAGTGGTTGTTGGTACTGAATTATGCTTGAATTGAATTATTAGTAGCTATATACCTGAATGAGCATGAATGAAAATATTATCGTTCTGTTATCACATAATGCAATGATAACAAATAACGATAACAGCCAGATGCCTGTCTTTCTCTTTCTTTTTCTTTCTTCTTTATTATCCTTCTAAGTGCCAAAATGGGCTCCATGGTCCCACGTCCTTTACGGAACCCATTCTGATTTCCACGGAGCATTCTCTCAATGGGATCCCTGATGCGATTTAATAGAATTCTATTGTATAGCTTTGCAGCAATCGAGATCAATGAGATTCCCCGAAAAGAACCATAGAGTGTTAGGTTGCCCTTCTTGGGAACTGGCACCAATTTGTTTGTTTTCATTTCTTATGGGACTCTTGTTGTCGTCCATGATCCCAGGTAACAGAAGTCATCCACATGCTCGAGTATACCATCCTTTGAGCTTAGGCTCATCCGATCAGAGACTTGCTGAGGACTTTCAAAGTTAACTGTCAAAATTTTGGTCTTTTTGGAGTTAATAAAAAGACCAACACTAGAAGCAGCCTGTTCTAATGAGCAGAGGAGCCGTTGGGCTCCCTCTAGTGATTCTGAAAGTACTCGTAAGTCACCAGCAAATTCTAGATCAGTTAGGTACTTGGTAGGATTTCCTCTATTTCTGGAGCCAGTAGGTGGAGTTACCATCACCCCATCATCATTATGATGATCTAAAGACATCTGTAGAACATATTCAACCACAATTATGAACACGAATGGTGCAAGTGTGTCTCCTTGGAGGACGCCCCATAACACTTCAAATGGTTCTGTGTCACCATCAACAGTAGACACAAATGTTGTCGAACCATCGTATACTGATCTGATTGCTGCAATAATTTCATCAGGAATCCCATATAATGAAAGTATGCTGAACATACGTGAGCGAGAGACTGAATCAAAGGCCTTGAAGAAGTCAACAAAGATAACAGCCAGATGCCTGTCTTTCTTGTTTCATAACTCTTCAAATATCCTTCTAAATGCCAAAATGGGCTCCATGGTCCCACGACCTTTATGGAACCCATTCTGATTTCCATGTAGCATTCTCTCAATGGGATCCCTGATGCGATTTATGATAGTCTGTTATGATAGAGGGTAATTGAGCAAACACACTTTGTAGTAGCATTTAGCAAACAGTTTAGCAAACATTTCCTTTGTAATTCAATGAGCTGACCCAGCAACATATTAACCAGCTTCAGCTCATCAGCAATCTTCCCATTCGTTTTACCAATGCCGTGAGCTCCCTGAGCATTCTATTGACCATTGCTGATACAAAAAAACAAATATTCCTATATTGCAGGGTGTAAACGTTACGCAGACAAACGACAACAGACAACCAAAGCTGACAAACATTAATGACGTTGATAATTAATGCTAATTATCAATTGGGGAAAAGGAGCAGCAGGTTATAGTGGAATTTTATTCTAACCAAGATAATAAAGAGAGGCATCAAAGTAGGTCGCAGTTTCATATTTGTTGTTGTTGGCTGTGATTGTTGGCTGAGTTGTTGGTTGTCGCGGAGCGTTATTTTCATAATATTGAATTGCTGTTGAATTTCCGTGAAGCATTTCACATTCATACTGTTTGGATACAGGACAACAGCAGAACAGCTCCCATCACTCATCACTGTCCCCATCACCTAACTGATCTAGTCTTTGCTGATGACTTAGTTGGTCTTTTTGTTAACTCCCAAAAGACCAAAATTTTGACAGTTAACTTCGAAAGTCCTCAGGAAATGTTCTATGAATGGTGTGCTTGAGCATGTGGATGACTTCTGTAGTTTGGATGATGGATCCGAAAGTCAGGGAAGGGAAAGGAATACGTAAGGGAAAGGCATGGGCAGCCTTGAATAGGCTTTCCAGGATTTGGAAGTCACATAGAATTAATCGGAAACTTAAGGTCAGATTATTTAGAGCAGCAGTAGTTCCAGTACTCCTCTATGGGTGTCCGTCCATGCTGGGCCCTAACTGCTGATGACACCAAATCTCTGGATGGCACATTCACAAGAATGCTACGCCGGGTTCACTGTGTTCACAAGTACAATGCACACATCTCCAACCAGACACTATATAACATTGGAGGTGTCTCAATGCCTAAGTAAAACAAAGTCAAAGAAAGTTATACTTTCCATCTTTATCACAACGCCTACCCTAGGAGGTCTAACACTGAGTAATATTAAGATGTCCTTAGAAATAAAATTCACATGAATGCTTATCCGTTTTCTTATGAAAGTTTTGTAATCTGAGTTTATTAGGTCATTTCTTTCTTGAATCTTTTACAACCGGGTGACGGAAGTAGCTAAGAACAGCATCCCGCAAAGTTTTGTTAAACGTCATATATACCGGAGCATCAAGACAGTAGTTCGCTAACCACATTGTACTGGAAAAGCCCATTAGATACCGTTTTGTATTCCTAGGTGTTTCTTCCTTCAGTCCAACGTACATTATTAGAAAGTACAGAATTGCAGCCAATGATAAACCCAATGAAATAATGCCAAACTGCAGGGCAATGGTCGCATCCTCATTGCGCTTCCGGTTGCCTTGTCGACTGGATTTTGCTGCCTGTTTTTTCTTCCTGATAAATATTGCAATGTAGGTGTAGTTGATGGCGATGAACGATGAAACACCTAATGAGAAAATATAAAAGATTCCTTAATATTCTATAGTTAATAGTGTTAATGAGCAAAAGTAAACAATAAAAATACCCGAAAAAAACAGACCAAATAAAGTCAATAAAATTATCAATAACAAAAAATTGACAAAAAAGTAATAAAACAGTCAAAAAATTCGTCAAAATTATTTTATTTTCATAGTATAAAGTAATTTTATGATAAGTAAAGCTATATTAAATTTTTAATATTGTTATATACAATATTATTACTACTACTACTATGATCGGCATACTGCATTGCAGCTGTATTATATATATATATTACATATATATTAAGAATGCTGTGCCGGTTTGTCGACAAAATTGTGCCACCACAACGCCCTATCACCCATGACATTGGCTCGTTCATCCGCACCTTCAAGGCCAGTGTCTTTTAAGATGCGTCTCAAGAAAGTCAGTAGTAGTAGTAGTAGAAAGTAGAAGTGAAAGTAGTAGTAGTATGCCACCATTACTGTCTGACTGGTACTAACCCCAGACTGTCAGGGAAGAATTCCAGAATGACCATGGCCAACAACCATACACTGACATACGCCATCTACTGACTGACTGGGACCAATAGAAGATGTGGGCCTAGGCGGCACCACTGGAAGGTGAGAGTGGAAGCATGGTGACGAAACCATTGTTTCATCATTGCCTAACTGTCGAGAAGGAACGTGTAACTTACTTGCTTCGTTGAATCTTTTACATAAACATGAACAGCACTGTCCAGATTTGGCTGTAGCTAAGGAGGATGTTGGTTGAATTTACAACCTCCCTACGTTTCTTCCTCGTGGTACAACTGATCTGCAGCTTCTACCTCTGCCTTCGTATAGATTCACTTCCTGCACCGGTACTAGTCTTCCCATTGCATGTGTAACAACCTGGGATCCAAGATCATGTGTTGCGATTCATGAACCGTATTGGTAAAACGTGGAATAATAATGCATAGAAAAATTGTTCAACAGCCGAATTCCCTCGTATCCGGAATTACCAAGCATTCTGGCAGTCTGAAGGTTCCTAAATCATTAGGCCTAGACAATGCAGTTTACCCAGTAGTGAAGTAGGTTTGCTGATCCACCCTATATCATGCTATCTCCATTGCACGCTGGGGCCCTAATTATTTCCAGCTATCTTTTAGCATAGATAATTGTTATTAGTATTATACAGATGATTCGGAATTATGCAGCTTACAGTACAGTTACATTTAACTTATATTAAACCTTTCAATAGCACAGAATAAATGCCTATTCACATGGACTCAAAGACTGAATATTACTGGGCCCATATGATTTATTAACAGTCGCTTGTCTGATTGGTTGATTCATCAGGATGACCTGTTGTAGTTCACTGGAAAACACATTTTCATCTGGCCCTCCACGGTTCTTAACAGAAAGCTGTGGTCTAGTTCTGGAACCATCTCCTAGTTTTGTTTCCTTCCATCTTAGCTATAAAAGTTGGATATTGGATAATGTCAGGTGTTAGGAGGTAGAATAGTCCTGGCAACCATTAAGATATGGATAAATGACAGTAGAGCTACTAACAGTAGAGCAACAACATACTTTAGGCAGAATCGATCATTGTATTAAGTGCTTTCGAACAGGAACTATATGCAATTATTATCGATATCGTTTTTAAATAAAATCGGCCAGTATCACTTTGCATTTAACCAATAAAGTCACAACTTTAATAATAATAAAGAGATCATTATTATTATTATTATTTGATTCTCTACCTACGTATGCTGTGCTACTTATATAGAAACATTTATTTTAATGGTTGGATTTATTTCAATGCTAATTTTGTACCTCATGGCTATATGGATGGGCTACATTAAAAATAAGTATTAATGAATGGGAGAATCTTTTAAGCTCGTTAAGCCAAGGAATGCCTCATGGGTATGAGTATTCTTCAGATGTAAAACCCTTCCAAAATGTTTCCCAAGTTGCCTTGGTTCCTATCTAGAATATTATAAGTATTAATAATATTACTGAAAGTAAGCCTACTTACTACAAATAAGCATTAATCGTTTACTGTATGAAAGACGGCAGTCACTCACCAGCTACCAAACCCATCTGTAGATAATTCTGCAGGTCACTCCATGGGTAATCCACTGTGTTGGCTGTCCAACCCCAGTAATCGGGACTCCAGTGGAAATCTACCCAACCAAAGTACATCGGTATCTGCATCAATAGACACAGGCATGGTCCCGTTGGCATCATTACGTATGCCATGCGACGATTAACAGCTGGGTCGAATCGATTGTAGTAGACAATACAGTAGAAACGGTTGATTCCAATGACTATGTTATAGTAGAACGTGCAGTAGAATACACAGAGTTTAGCTGCGCACAATCTACGGTTTGTGTCTTCGTCTAACAGATCATAGTTATAAATAGTCTTGGCTACTGATAAAGTTACCCCGTAGATGTAGTATTGCATGCTGAGTATCTCACAAAGGGTTAGTGTTAATATCATCACATAGCAGACAGTGTGAAACCTGGTGGTTCTAGCGATACTGATAATGATCAGGATGTAGATAGTTAGAGCTGGGGCTAATATTAGCAACCAGATTGAGGATGTGACAATAGTAAATATTATATCTTCAAGTGTCGGTTCAAAGTTCGAACTGTTCGGAAGAATGGCGGAAGTATTGCTAACTGAGGCCATACCAAAGACCTGAAAAATGCAAACACAATATAAAATAAGAGTAACTTGGCGTCATGCACTGACTGTGATAGGCGCATAACAACATGGCACTTGTGTAAATACCCCACCACACACCTCTAACAAAATAATGTTTTACTATAGGCTATTACAGAAAAAACCAATAATGTTGAATAGGGTTGGTGCGCGAAAAAATTTTTGAGCTAGAAACAATTGAATAAGGGGAAACAAGGTATCCTGAATCGGGTGACGGACTAAATTTATCTAAGTGTAAATTTTGAATAGATGCATCTATTATACGACTCCTGCACTAGCACTGTTCTTACATTTCATAAAGTGGTCTATTTGGTGATTGCACCTCATTATCTATTATAAATATAGTTCTGCAGTTCTTTATTTATGCAGAATTCCTGTTGACATTGTGACTGTATGACCAAGAAGGGTTTGGCCGAGGAAAGCCTTCATTAAAGTCCCCAAGATTGGCCATGAAAGCTGTCTCTATTCCATCTACAGCATAAAGATGTTTGTAAACGTCATCTACATCAACTGAGTAGTAGCAGACAACGATCACCATTTTGGGGAAATCAATCAATCAATAATTGGAGCACAAAGAGCTTATTTAATTCTATATCATATAATTATAATATAATATACAGCATATCACGTGATACGTTTATTTAGCAATTTGGGTTTGGATTTGTTTTACTCTAGTGTGGATTTATTTTTATATGGCAAATGACAGCAGTAGCATAGCTAGTTTGCCTTCTTCCGTCATTTGTTTATGTGATAATATAATTGTAGAGTTCAGGTTTTTATACTGTCAATATTAATGTAC
Source organism: Nemertoderma westbladi (assembly GCA_032718475.1). Taxonomy (NCBI): domain Eukaryota; kingdom Metazoa; phylum Xenacoelomorpha; order Nemertodermatida; family Nemertodermatidae; genus Nemertoderma; species Nemertoderma westbladi. The sequence goes on along the minus strand of JAUCBJ010003520.1, from coordinate 21,445 downwards.
TCACTACTGTCTGATCTGTTTTGATGCTATTTCAGTGTTTGACTGTGGTATATCTTCATAATTTCATTTATTTATTTTACCTAATGGAACAGGACGAATGTTATAGGTAGATTAAGTGTTATTATTGTATTAAAATAAAGTTGAACAATACGGTGATGTAAATTTGTTAACAAATTATTATTCGTTAATTTTTTTGTTATTTTGTAATAATATTTTCCTTTAAATGATTACATTATAGCAGTAATTATACAGTCGGGTTTTGGCATTTTCTGCTAGATATTTTCCTAGTACTATTATTATTATATTTATTATTGTACACATGTTACTACATAAATAAATACTGAAATTTTCAAATATAGAATATTTAAAAAACTATTGTGGCTATTGACAGAAGTAAACATAGTTTTAGGACACCGTTTCCTCGGGTTTTTAGGTCGGAAAGGAGAGAACCGAGAGTATGTGGGAGCGAAGGTTGCTGCATTTGTAGATGCAGTAGACATGATGACGGAAATGGCAGAGGCCCTGCCTCACGCCGCGTTCTCTGCAATGGTCTGCTCTCTCTAATGTGAGAGGTAAATATACAGAGGGTCATCCGCGAGTGCAGCGACGAGTTCAGGGCCTTCGAAGATGCCATTATGGACCGGCTCCTACCAGCAGTTTTCGGCGGAGTTATATCTCTACCTTAACATGACCTCTTTGCTCTGTCTCCCTAGGTTTTTGCAACCCAGTGGTAGAAGCGGATAGTGAGTTTAAGGTCTCGAGGAAAGAGACTAGTGTGTTGGTGAAGGTGTTTGGAGGTCAGGAGATGTTCTCACCAGATGCTCATCGGTAATGTCTGCAGCAGCGAGAAAAGATGATGATGAGAGGAACCGGATTGAAGGGATGCAGTTGGAAAGGGTTTTGGAGAGGTTTTCTGAAACAAGACTTTGGATAGTGCAACGAACCTCTGAGACAAAAACAGGTGGCCAGGTTTCTTCTGCTCCTCTAGCGGAATACCAGTTTGATTTGTCTCCAAAGGAGTTCCGATATGCGCACCATCCAGTATGGATGACTGCTGGTGGGTGTAACCAGGCGCTGCGACTGGGTACACAGGTCGCTGTGTAGCAGTCGCTGTGGTTCTGCTCTTGATCTAGACTATGGCCTGAACTGCAAGAAGGGGGGCCTTGTGATCCAGCGGCACAATGAGCTCTGGGATGCCGTTGCATTGGTAACCTTGATGCACTAATCTTTGGTCCCCGGAATGTTATTCTGGAGCCAGTCGTCTGTTAGCAGCATGAGGATGGTATGGGAGATGGTCTACGGTGCGATGTAGGTATATGTGGTGCCTCCACTGTCTAAACTCCAGCGTTGATCGATATTCGAAACATCAACCTTGATGCCAAGTCTTACCTGAAGCACACCACCACTGCCATAATGGAATATGCCGAAGATGCAAATCATCTAAATAAATCTAGATGCACATCTATTCTGAGGCAGTATTCGCATATCGAGGCGACTTCTCACCATTCATCGCATCGTGTGATGGGAGTTTTGGCCCCCAGGCTAATAAACTGCTGTGGGTCATCGAAGACAGACTGCAGCACAACTGGGATCGCCCATATGACACCGTAATGGGATGACTGAGGAGACGGATCTCCTTTGCCATAATTTGTGGTGCCTTTAACTGCCTTAGAGGCTCCTGGGTGAGATGGCGCAGTGGGCTGGGGCTCGAGGATGGGACTGATCTACTGTATCATACCTCAACTGCTAGTACCACTATAATTTTGATAGGTTATACGTACTATAAGTATAATCTATATATATATATATAATATTATTACATACCAGTACATAATTTAAGTATGTAATTGTATGTTGTAATATGTAATGTAATTTAAGTGTGGCTAAGTTCAATATTTAAATTTGAAGAATAAAGGAACCATGCTATTGACTGATGCCCATTGATTGAGCTGAATATATTAAAAAGAATAGAATAGAAAATATATGGCTTTGTTTAATACATTATATACAAACAATAACAAATACACAATCTATATAGGTATTGTACAACATAACATATAGGTTACCCTATTATATATTATTAACCCTATTATATACAGCTTATTTCCATGGGGTCCCCTTTAGGTAAAGCATACTTTACCCTAATGAAAGTTAAATCAATTTTCCGACTTTATCCTCCTTCCTTATCCCAGAATTGGTCACGAATGGGCTTATATATTTTTCACAGTAAAAGCAAATTTATTACAGTACTAGGTGGATTTTACATCCACAGAATATTCGTCGCCATAACTTTTCCGTGACCTTTTGTCACCACTAACTAACCCTCCTGATACAACAACGCCTTGGTCTCTTGGATGGAAATGAACTTTGGATTTGATTAGATTCTCCGTGTAACCAACTTATTAGATATACGAATATAATTAAATTAAAATACATACAGGTCAGTAAATATTTGTTGGCCGTGCGATTTGAAGTTGATGATATCAAATTAGAATTATATTAGCTCTGATTCTTTAATTATCAGAATAAAATGAAAATAATCACGAAAGATCAACTCAATTTGGTGATTCGTTTGAAGTGACAGCGCCGTCCGTTTTTTTTTCTCCTAATTAAATTGATAGATTAAATTGTGACGCAAATGTTCTACAATGCATTAATGGGTCGAACCTCAATCGTCATGTTTTCAAAGAATGCAGATCAGCTATCAAACTCAGCCTTGGAAACGACAATTAGCAACATAAACATTCTACTGTACACATAGGCCTCACATTGATGGCCTGCATTCCTACATTACGAATATTAATTATTAATTTTTGCATATTAAATATTGAAGAACATTACATCCGAGCGTACCGAGGTTAATGACATGATATTTATAAAATAAAAATTTTCTTGATCAAATACCAGATTATAATAAATAATTTAATAACAATTAAATTATAATATCGAATATTTATAATTAGAAATTCAGTAGTTTTTTGAACATCGTCCAGCATGTTCATAAAATGCAAATAATATTGACATAAATATATTCACGTTTATTCAAAAATAATAAAAAATAAATAAAATCTATCATATATTGCTGGACACTCTACATTACGAGAAAATATACTTAAAAATACATAAATGTTAAATTTATGATCAGAAGTTATTCAAATTAATTCTAAATAATTTTCTATATCATTAATAATAAATAATTATAATAAATAAATAATTTACACATGTAATAAGCAACAATCAAACATTAAATGGTGACGCAATACTTGATGAATTTATCGCTGAAAGTAGTTTACCTCAAGAAGTTTAAAACAAAGTTATAGAAAACATGGGTAACGCCTTGAACAATTACTACTACTACTACTAGGTCGAGCGAACTCGGACAGTGGAAATGAGATCCTTCCAGGCTTCCCGATTCTCCATAGTTGTCGCAATTTCGTTTCTCCCAAGTTCAGCATCCCTTTCAAGTTGATCTATATATGTTATGGCCGGTCGTCCACGACTACGCTTTCCATGAGTTGGTTGCCAGAAAAGTAGATCTGGTATGACCTCGTCTTTACTTCGCCAGCAGTGCCCACTGAATCTTAATCTGCGTTCACGGAGGGTGGTTGATACAGGTGGTATTGTACCATAAAGCTCGGCGTTTGTCATGTGTTGTCTCCAGCTGATGTTTAGGGCTGCCCTTAGTAGTCTTGTGTAGCAACCATCAATTCGTTGTTCAAGTGATTTAGTCAGTGTCCAGGTCTCACCCCCATATAAAAATACACTTTCCACTGTGGCTCGAAAGAACTTTGTCTTCAGGTGCCTGGAGAGATCTGATTTCAAGAAGGTATCCATTTTTGATAGAGCTACCCAAGCCTTTGCTTTCCTAACTTCTATGTCCTTTTTGCTACTTTCTATCCACGATCCAAGGTACTGGAAGTCATCGACCTTCCTTAGTTAATTATTATCAATGGTTGTCAAGTTCCCATCAACATTAAAGGTCATGAATTCGGTCTTTGTAGCATTTATATGCAATCCAACCTCCTTAGCAGCCTTCTCCACTTTATTTAGTAGAAGCTGTGCATCTGCTAGCGTATTAGAGAGCAGGGCGATGTCATCCGCAAAGTCGGTGTCTGTGACTGTAGTTGCCGGATATCTACTACTTCTGCGTTCTTGAAGTGTGAATCCCAGATCTTCACCCTTTGTGGCCGTCCTCATTGCGTAATCCAGCACAATTACAAATAGTAATGGTGCTAATGTGTCACCTTGCAGTACGCCAGCCAGGATTGAGAAAAACTCAGTTTCACCATCTGGTGAGAGTACCTGCGCTTCTGTGTCACAATATAACAATCCAATGCCAGCAACAATTACATCTGGTATTCCATAACCTCTTAGGATTTCAAGCATTTTACCTCTATGGATGGAGTCAAATGCCTTCTTGAAGTCCACAAAAGTCATGACTGCGGGGAGATTCTTTGACTTAATTCCTTCAATCAGTCTCCGTAGTGCAAGTATCTGAGCTATTGTTGATCTACTTGGTCGAAATCCGTTTTGGTTCTTACGCAGTAGTTTCTCTATGTGAGGCCTAATCCTATATAGAATCATTTTATTGTATATTTTGGCAGCTACCACAAGCCGACAGATCCCACGATAGTTTGTTGGTATGCCGAGAGAGGCTTTAGGTATGGGTATGGGGAGAGGCTTTAGTTGACCTTTAGTCCAAATTGGTGGTGGCTTTTCCCCTTTTAACATCCGGTTGCAAACATTCAATAATGGTCTGTTTAGCACTCCGGTTTTCCATACCTCCGCTGGGATTTCATCTAATCTACTCGCTTTATTATTGGACATGCTTTTAATGCTTCTTTGGAGTTCGGCAGGTGTGAAGTCCCCTGTTTCTATAGGTAGTGTCTTGTCATATATTTTCCTTGTAGGGCTGACATCGATGTTTGGTGGCTGCCCAAGCAAGTTGCTGAAGTGATTTTTCCACTTCCCAACACGTTCTTCAGGACTATCGGCTTTGAGGCGCCCCTTTGCACAATTTTTCCAATCAGATACCTCATTTACAGTTTGCCAGGTAAGTCTTGATTGTTGCTGTATGTGAGCAGTTGTAATTGCTTCAATTTTATCTTGTATGTAGTTTTCCTGGCTGATGTTGTAGGCTAATTTAAGATCGACCTTAGCTTTCTCAACCTTGTTAATGTTTTCAGTTGTTGGTTATTCGGTTTTAACTTTGTAGGCTATCTTAAGATCTTCTCTCTTACAAGTTTTGCCATGGCACATACTGTTTTCGTTTGGGTTTCTGGGGGATATGCCTCTTAGCTGATTCCTTGTGGGCTGTTATTATATTCTGGTATATTGAATCGGTGGATTGGTCTTCATCCATTGACTGAAGTGCTTCAAAGCGGTTTTGAACTTCTACTGGATAAGCATCCTTTACAGCATTGTCAGTTCTGAGTTTCTCCCAGTCATAGTTGACTTGCTTGCTTGTCCTGGGTTTGCTGGCTCTCAAACTGAGTCTTATCTCTGAAGTCACAATTCTGTGGTCCGAACCAATTAGGTTGACCCCGCCATTGTTCATCGCCGACCCCGCCAAGTTTGGTCCCCCTCCAGGCCGCCCGGGTGCTGTGAAGATCGATATTTACCGTCGTAGGGCCGAGGTTATACGGGACGAGGTCACCAGTATTGTGGGTAAGGAGAGTAAGGAACTCCTAGCCAAGTTACTACCGCGCAAGGATACTACTCCCCCGAGGCTGTACGGCCTCGCTAAGGTCCACAAGGCTGGTGTCCCCCTCCGCCCGATAACTTCAATGCCCGGCAGCATCTACCACCCTGTCGCTGAGTACTTCAGGGACATGTTGCAGGTGCTGCCAGAGGGTAGGATTGGTACTAACAGCGCCGGGGCTGCCGATCGTCTCGCCGAGCTGGAGGTAGAACCCACGGACCGCCTCTACTCCCTGGACGTAGTGAGTTTATTCACTAACGTTCCACTCAAGGAGGCGGTGCAGCTTGCTGCTGATCTACTGTACGAGCAACATCCTGACAAGGACCAATTTATTCGTCTTATGTTGGTTGCTACACAGGATGTTGTATTCCTGGATCACTGTGGTAACTACCGTTGTCAGAGGGATGGTGTCGCCATGGGCTCCCCTTTGGGTCCCATACTTGCCAACATCTTTCTGTCACAGTTCGATGAGCAGATCGCGGCGGGTACCAAGCTAAGCGATAGGTACGTTGATGACGTGTTTAGCGTTGGTAGTAACGACCCCACTGAGAAGCTGAGAGAGGTGAATGCCCTCCACCCCAATCTTAAGTTTACACTTGAGTTGGAGGAACAGGGCCGCTTGCCTTTCCTTGATTTGGGTGTGTCCTGTACTGACCACGCGCTTGCGACGGCGTGGTACTGCAAGCCTACAGATACCGGGCTTGTTCTTAATGCTACTGTGTGTGCCCCTGAGGCATACAAACGGGGGGTAGTTCGTGGAATGTTTCATCGCATTTTCAACGTCAGTAAGGGCGGGGATGGCTCCCAGCTCCATTCTGCAATTGGCGAAGCTAACACCATTCTTAGCAATAACCAATATACGAATGCGAAGATTCAACGTGAGCTTACCGCCGTCCGGGCTGCTAGGGGGTGTCCGGGCAATTGTAGTGAGAGCGAGGCGACTGCGGTTGCACCCACTGAGGTCATTGACCTGGTGGATCAAGCACCCGTAGATAATCCCAGGCCTATCATCTGTAAGTTTGAGTACCGCGGTCGGGCTACCGAACTTTTCGTTCGTAGGCTATGTGGTCTAGTACCGAGATCTTGCGCACGGCCAGTGCGGTTTGTTTACACAACTGCCAAACTGCGCCAATCACTGCCATCATTGAAACATCCGGTTCCCGATATTCTGGCTTCTAACGTCGTGTATTCATTTGCTTGTCCCTCTTGTAAGGGGGAATATGTTGGACATACCATCCAAACTTAGTTGAACGCGTTAGACAGCATCAAGACAGGTCGGCCAATGATGGTAGTGAACAAGGCAAGACAGTTCACAACCATATCATGACGCACCGCGGGGAGCCCAACACACGTTGGTTGACCGACTAGCGAGAGTTGTTCAAACACTTTAAGGTTATTGCACGGCACCCTTTGCGTCCTGTCCTGCAAAAACTAGAAATGTTTTATATAGGCACTCGCCAGCCAGCTATTAACAAGCAGAAACATGATTGGCGCAAGTTTGAGGTGCTGCTTCCCAGTGGTTAGACGGTTACACTTCTACCTTGTTTCACTTTACCGTCCCGTCTCCTTGGGAACTTCTATCTATTGTCTCCTTTCTAGCACTAGCTACTTGAGAAAGCCCCCATTGGGGTGAAACCTACTGATCAGCTGACAGCCGTCAGCTTATCACTGATTGCATGCAACGTCTAATGGTCAGTTGCTTTTTTATTTTAGTATTTGTATCGTACTGTACTGGCATACCTACCGGTAAGGTTTTTTACTTCAGCTTGACAATTAAAGAATAAAAAAAAAAAAAAAAAAAAAACAATTAGGTTGAACGAGCTGTATGCCTCGCAGTTGACCAATTAATAATAATACTTGAACAATTAATTCAACATAATTATTATATAAAGGCGAATTAGAAAGTCAAAGTGGGGTGGGAGTCGAGGTAGAAATCATGCATCAACATCAAGCGTATTGAAATACAGAATTCGATACCGTGGAACAATCCAATTTAATTCGACACTTTAAACTGAAACACACAATGAAACAGGATCTAAAGGATATGAAAGACAATTTGTTGTATTGTTTATACAAAAAAGAATTCAGTATGAAATAAAATAGATTTTGTTGCTTTGAGATCTTTTAGTGAAGTATAGAAGATGGATCAGTTCCTACTGACAACTGCCCCAGTAAAATTACAACCTCAGCTTGTTTGGCTTTTAGTGAGTAGAGTGAAGCTCAGCCGAGCGATGGTCTTACAAGACTTACCACGAATCGGTTGATGATTTCAGACTGCTTATTTGTGTAGTCTGTATCACCAGCATGATTTCTGTATGATTTCTAGCTCATCGGAGCCAATTAATATTAGAAGTAATGAAATTTCCATTTCCCAGAGTGTTGATCAGGTTCTCACAAAGTATTTTCAGATCTATCTTTATTCGTAATTTTTATAAAATGTCTTACTTTATTTAATTTGTATTAATGGTGTATGTTGTAAGTTACACGCTGATGATCTGAAGTTAATGGAAACTAGTATTACTATAGTATAGTACTAGTATACTATAATTATAGAAATTGATGTGGTTCTTTCTTTGGCTGCTCTCTTTGTCTTGGTCTCAAAAATGGCAATTTAATATAGCTACCCATAAGTTCCAAGTGCTTTACTTAGGACTTAATAACCTGGAAAATACTTACTTTCTAATTGGTTTAAAATTAGAATGCTTGGGTTGTTGTAAGAAATAAGAATGATTATTACGTGTCATGATTTGAAGTTCAATGTGTATTTATAGGGAACAAGCCGACGACAGCCAAATATAATAACCAATATGATATTTCGATGCTTCAACATGAAAAATGCAAATCGATTTTTCGGGCTTTACAAAGCGTAAATACATCCTTTGGTGGAATATTGCACTTAGATTTGGTCTCCTTATCAAAAATTATGCTCCATTGACTTGGTCGAGCGTGTCCATAACTACTCCACACGCAGGTTTGTTTGCCCATTGCAAACTACCATTAATTAATTAGAGACGGGCCTAGCGGCCCGTGAAGCAAGTCGTAGGAGACAGTACGAGTCAAGTAAAAGCTTTTTGTTCTGTCGGCTAATAAATTAGTGTGAGGGTAGTCCCAGTGGTGTACGAGAAATTTTCTAGACAACTACTATAATTATTATGTTGTAATCATCTAATGAATTATAAAAGCTGTTGTGATTATAGAAGATATAGAGCAGTTAGCGAAATGATTATTTTATTCTATCGGATAGAGTAGTCTGAGTCTCAGAGAGGAGCCGAGGTGTCAATTGATTAATAATAATTACAGCAGTTGACATGAATTCAATACAATCGCGCATAAGACAAATTCATTCTTATTTTTGTAATAAATAAAACAAGTAGAGATGTTTCAATGTAATCCGCGATTAACAATTTGCACTGTTCAATGTAAACCACGATATTAATTAAATACAACAATTCTATTTTTCTTATTATTATAACAGATTTTTATATTTCAAACTATAATATTAGTCTTATGGAGAATCATTAAGAGGCTGAGTAAACATTCAGCCTTATAAGCATACAGCCTCCACAGTATTAATGTTGGCAGAAAGATTTCAAAATAAAACAATATTTCGATGAGAGCTAGAGAGCACAGTACAATACACGTGTATCCAACACATTGTGTAACTAACAGTCATTTAGCTTGCACACCAATTAATTAACATTGGGAAGAGTTATTCAGCTGAGACTGTAATAGCCAGCTAAACAAGTTAATGTTTGCTTACTGTTTGTGTTGTAGAGTAGTGGGATAATAAAACTTAGCAGAGAAAGTACTTCTTTGTTAGTTGGCCTTCCTATTGAATGCATTACCAGGCCATCTCTATACATTTTTCATGAGTCCCAGCTGGTGTTATTATCATTGCGCCTATGGCAATTGTCGTGTTTTGGGGCTATTTTTAGAAATAAAACAAGCTGAGATGTTTCAATTTAAACCGCGATTTCACAAGTAGGCCTACCCATAGAAATCTATTTTCATGGTCCATGCAAAATTTCATCCAAATCGTTAGAGCCGTTTTTGCTCTAGGTCAGTAGTCAGTAGCCAGTAGCTATAATAGCCAGTAGCTTTTTTTTCTTACAGTAATCAAGTCTAACGACTTGCTAATTACGTAGATCAATTACAGTTAGAACTATTGGAAGTTATGCGCATAAATTTAAATTTAAAGGTGGTTTTAAAAATTGAGAGAAATTTACAGTAGTATGATTTGGGTTGATTGTAGGTATCTGTATGATTGTGTTTCAGTTAACATTTCATATATATTTTTCGATCTTCACTAAGGTGTTATTCTCACAAATTACTTGTTTTCATTTGCGCCTTTTGATTTTTTTCTATTCTATAACTATTTATTTACATTCTTGGGTGAGAAGTAGCAGTTTTCAGCACTATGTTTTCAGTGTATTTATAGTTCCTTTTAATACCATGGTGTAGGTAATTTTGTTACATTATATTACATTACATAACCTAGAACTAACAGTTCCTACAATAAATAATAACAAATATATTGAAAGCACAGTTTGCCAACATTTCGTTATTAATCTTATCGTAATAGTAATCTTTGATGGGCTCCCATAGCCACAATCCCAGCTGCAGTATCTTCTCCACAGATACATATAGGCTTCCTTCAGTACACCTAGTATATGGGGCTATGATACAGTAGATTCTCAAAGGCAATTCGCCCATGACAATTATGGGTAGCTCCACATTGAGTGAGCGGTGATCTTGATAAACTTTTAAGATGCTCAAAGGTTCGAATTAGAAAATCTTGTTGAATCTACAGCAGCTCTATTAATTTCTTCCTCCTCGCTCAGGGGATAAGGAAATAAAATAATAAATAATAAAAGTCCTATTATATATAACCTCAGTGTGTGGGTTGCTCTATTGGGGACACTCTCACCGGGATCCCTATGTAATTGGCAGCCAATTACTTAATTTCATTGGGTTTTTACAACCGCTGGAAAAAAGACATCTTAGCAGGGGGTGAGCTAGGAATGTTTTCCACAAGTGCGATGGTGCCTTGAAGTGGACACCAATCTATTATGTACAGCATTACATATTTTTAAAGGTACGTAATGTAGGCTATATAATATGAATATATATTAACATCCAATTAGCACTCTTACGGTAATAGGGTAAAAAGGAGGTTACATATATGTAGTGATCAGGTTGATTAAAGATTTGCTATTTCCTGAAAACCGTTAAAAAGTGTCTATTTAGCACTTTTTATCAGCATCTAAAGACAATTTTCATTTTTGATTCTAGACAATTCACCCTTAAACAAACAGTGAAATTCCTTAATATTTAACAATTAAAAACGATGTTTACTAGCATAGAAATAAACATAACAAATAAATTGTATTTAAAAGATAATAATTCCGTTGGAGAAGAAGACCAATAAATTAATAACTTTGTGCTTATAAACCAATTTGATTCTATTAGTAGTTACAATTTCAATTATTTATGATCCACTGTGTTGTGTACTTATGAGATAAATATAAGGATCCTCCCATTTACCTTTATTGATAAGGATAATTGAATATTAAATTGTATTTACATCATTTGATTTACAATTATTTGCAGCTTTTGTTAGTAAAAACGTATCGATTATGTCTTAAAATGTATACATTTTGGTAATATCTCCTGCAATTCTCGGTTGAATTCAAAACACATTTCACATTCGGATTCTCCAAATGAAGGATAGGAGATCAAGATTATATTTCAAAAGATAAAATAAAGCTGTAACGTTGCTATATGGAAGGCATACATTTTAAGACATAATCGATGTTTTTTTTAAGCTTTTTTAGCTTTTAAAGCGTAAATTTGTTTCAATATTCAAAATGTTGAATATCGAAAAAAGAAACGGCCAGGTTAGTAGTAGTGACGCGGTTGTGCGGCCCGTCCAGCCTATAATTGTTCCCAATTGTTCACAAACAAAATATACATGAACTTAAATAACACAGTAAAATTTGATCAAATAAATAATAGTCTTGTAATCGGCACTATTGTTTTGTATTATTGTTTTGGGTTGTGTTTAGAGGACAGCAGTCTGTTGGACAGTATGTAGTACCGGTGTTAGGTTAGGTATGTGATATCTGTATATTGTGTACTGGTATAGCTGTACCGATGATATTGTGGGGCGAGCCACGAAGTGAGTGAGCCTTAGCGTAGTGGTACCATTAATCAACCTGTCGTTCTGTCGTTCAGTCGTTCTGTCGTTCTGTCGCGTCCAATTTTAAACGTTAATAACTCAGCCAATCTTTGATGAAATCTATCCAAACTTGGTACACATGTTGTTTGGCAAAAGTTTAGAAATTTTCCAAGTAGAATTTCCGTGTGGCCTTCGAGAAGCTAAGATAATAGCAGTTAATTAGTTAATTAAGTTGATTACGGTAAAAACACCATTTTCAACCTGCCTTTTAAAGGAAATTAATTGTTTTACAGTATAAGATTTAAATAATTATACTTAAAAATTATACAGATGTAATCTGTATCTGTAATCAGATGTAACCCTATGGTGTGGAAAAATAACCTAAGACTTCGTGTATGTATGCACATAAAGAACCTGCATTTACATTATCAAAGCACGAAAATAGATTTTGTAAATTTGAGAAGTCAAGTGCTTCGTGCTGCTGTCTAAGTGGTAGGGACATGGGGCAGTGAAGGAGGGTGTGTTCTTCATTTTGAATGGAGGAACCGTCGCAAATACAGACACGCATTTCCGGCGGGGTACGACTCCACTGTCCAGTTTCTATCCGTAGCGAGTGTGACATAACACGTAGACGGGTTAGAGGGATCCGTCTGTAGTCTGGTATATAAGGTTTAAGACATGAGTAAATAGATAAATAAAATTCGTGAGGTTAGGGTTTATCACAGTACGTAGGTACTTGTGAAACTTAGTTGCTGATTTTGGATAGGCGGCCATAAGGGATTTAACGAGGAGGAAAGGGTCAAGAGGAAAGGGAAGATGGCTACATAATAAACAAAACCAAACAATCTTCATGATAAATTTCGTATCATTTTAATTTCATTTTGTAAAAAAAATGGGGTTTGGGGGATGCCCCGAATTGTTAAATTAAAATATGACTCTCCCTATTCTGTGGTTACCTCTGAGAAGTACGGTGGCCCATAACGGACATCACTACAACCAAAGACTCTCCATAGACCACCATTACCAAACCAATTGTTTGTGGTTGTCACGGCAGCACGGCACTACGGCACTACGGCAACACAGCATTTGTTTGTTGTTGTCACAACACTACGGCAATTGTTTGTTGTTGTCACAACACTACGGCAATTGTTTGTGGTTGTCACGGCAGCACGGCACTACGGCAACACAGTGCGGCAGTGCAGGGCTCTGGATCTGCGTATCCACTGGCTACTACTACTGCAGTACTGTCTAATAAACATTCAACCATACCACTTTATACTATACAGCATTGCTGAACAGGTAAAGCTAACCAGGGCATTCAAATTTGGCGCAATTCAAGTTAACTAAGTTAACCAATCAGAATTTGTTGTGAAATCACCTGCTGCTTGCTGTACTGCCGTGGCAGCAACAAACAAATGCTGTGTTGCCGTACTGCCGTAGTGCCGTGCTGCCGTGACAACCACAAACAATTGCCGTAGTGTTGTGACAACAACAAACAAATGCTGTGTTGCCGTACTGCCGTAGTGCCGTGCTGCCGTGACAGCCACAAACAATTGGTTAGGTAATGGTGGTCTATGGAGAGTCTTTGGTTGTAGTGATGTCCTTTATGGGCCACCGTAGAGAAGAGTAATTACTCGCTATATCTATAATGTGTTCACATCAATCTATACAACTTACCTGTTCATAAACAATTCAAGATTCGATTGCTTGAATGGATGTAGTGGATGGTTTTTAGCTTACTAATCTAAAATAATTAACTTAGCAATCATAATAACAACTTTTCCCTTTTGATGCTCAATATAGTTTTCCCATAAATTTATAACAAGGTGCGTCCACAGGAAAGGTAGTGGTGTCAACTCTCTCACACCCAATGATCTCTCAGCAGTGCTTTCAGTCATTGAGCTCCAAGACCAATGGGAACGCACCAACAAGATTAGAAATAACTTGAGCACCTCCCCAATCAAAATCAATTTTCTTGTTATGGAATCTTGATACAGCGCATGTCATACTAATTGTATTTTAATTCGTAACAATGAGCAATGACATTTGTAATAACTGGTTGGCATTTGTTTTTAGACATCCATATGGCTATCCGTCCTTATAAATGCAGTTAATTGATGAGAATCTGATGTAACAAGTAGGACAGTGGATCTGTTAAAATAAGAAGATTATGTGTTGAACAAAATAATTGTTAAATAACAACCAGAAGTTATTCGGGGACATTTTTATTCCACTTAGTATATTTTCAACTATATGAAAGAACATTTATAATAACAAAAGTTATTAAATATGGCCGGTCACCGGTAATAGTGAATCCAAGCTATTAGGTATTATCAGAGGTAGAGTATGGAGCTATATATAAGTTACTGCTGCTGTTGTTACTGGCCCCGCTTGCTGTGTCGATGGCCTTATGTATGAGCAGCATACCAGATTTTGAATTGATTAAATTGAGCCACATACAGTTATGAACTGAGCCACATCGGGCTGTTGATGGTTTTTGCTAGGGGCCATTACGAAATGAAATGAACAGCCAGTGATGACAAATCATTTGTTAAGGGATATATTATTTTGTGAGGATATTTGCAAGTTAATCTGTTATCAATCAGACGCTGCTCTGAAACATGCAAAGAAAGTTTCAGATCACCATAACACATTTGAAATAAATCTTTGAAACTATTGTACTACAACTAGTATTAGTGCCACAAGTATGATCTGAAAAACGGTCCAATAAAGATGATAATGTTAGTGGATTTTCCTCTTTAGTATCAAACCAAGAAGATAAATCATATGGTTTTTAGTTCTAATGTTATACTTATTTATTTAAAGACTTACTTTTTTTTAATTGGCCCTAAAGCAAACTTGATCTGTAAGTTTGAGTACCGAGGTAGGCAACCGATCTGTTTGTGCGAAGCTTGCGTGGTCTCATACCAACATCGTGCACACGGCCAGTTCGGTTTGTTTTCACAGCATCCAAAATGCATCAGTCACTCCCATCTCAAAAACACACTGTCCTAAATATTCTTGCTTCTAACGTAGTGTATTCATTCTCTTGTCCCTCTTGTAAAGGGGGAATATCTTGATACAGTATCTAACTCCTGTTTTAATGCATTAGACAGTACCCCTCCCTGGTGGGACTGCTAAGGATGGTAGTGATCAAGGCAAGACGGTACACAACCACAACAACAACCACAACCATACAGTGGCGAGCCCAATACACGTGGCTGACTGACTAGCGTGAGCTATTCAAACATTTCAAAGAAATTGCATGGCACCCATTGATTGTTGATTGTTCTGCAAAAACTTGAAATGTATTATATTCGCCCACGCCGGCCCATCATCAACAAGCAGAAACATGATTGGCACAAGTCTGTCGTGCTGCTTCCCAGTCGATAGTTACTGGTATCTCTTTGTTTCATTTCTTATTCCTTCTCACTTTGGGACTTCACACTCTAAATATCATTTCTAGGCTTGTCCTCCTGAGAATGCCTTCCTTGGTGAGGCAAAACCTACCTGTTAGATGACTACCGTCAGCTGATCACTGATTACAAGCAACCATCTAGGTCCAGTTGCAGTTTATTGTTTATACATACTTTGGTCGTTGCATACCTACTGGTAAGATTTTTAACTTAACTTGCTTGACAAGTAATTAAATAATATAATTATTAATTAATATTAATAATGGTTCTTCAAACGTTTACTTAAATCTATTATTCAAGGCATTTGTTATGAAATAAAAGGTCAGTTCCTTATTGGGCCACTAAGCCCATTACTATAATAATAACAGTTAGATATATTGTTATAACCTTTATCTTTTAAGTCCAACACCAAACACTAACAATATGTAGTTTATTTTAAATATAATATATTCAGTTGCAAAGGTCTTCATAGCAGCAAGTGGCAGAACAAACGTCTGAATTCCCGGGTCCAGCCCCTGGTCCGGCACAAATGAGACCTTCTAGTGTGTCGCATTCAGTGTTAGGTAGAGTATCCGCGATATACTCAGGTAAACACAATGGGTACGAGGTCGGAACACCATCATAGTCCATATTCATAGTCTGAAATAATAACAATGTCGGAGATTAAACCCACAGAATAACCCATTTCTAATCCAAAAAAAACATTTAAGACATTGTTTCCTTTTGAAACATTATTGTTCTTTCTCTGGACAGTAAGATGTAAAGTAACTTAGCCTAAGCATTCAGTCACGCACGCTGCACCTGCACTAAACCCCGATCCAAACAAACTTTGAAAGTTTGAAGAATTAATATTTTGATAGAATATTATGTATATTTAAAGTGGCATTCACAACAGGTAGCATGAGTTTAAGTGAATCGCAGATAACATTTCTTGCTGATCACTTTAAATCATCGTGCGCCTCACTTCACTCAGTTGATCACATGACCCATGCTTATTATTGTTCATTCACACTTCAAAGCATGAGACAAACTGTACACAGTACTGTATCATATTATATAATTTTAATGGCCGCTAGAAAAGAAATGTCGATAGGCCTACCGGTATTGGCATTGTCAGCCCTATTAATGATAGATTTAAGACATATTAGCCATTGATAATAACTCTGTCAAACTCTGATAAAACTAAACCGGTCTTAAGGTGGATTTACACCAGTTAGCATGAAGCATGAGTTCAAGTGATAGTGCATTCACATCATTTATCACAAAGCAGCAGTAAAGTGAATAGCACAAATTCAGGTGATCACCACAAAGCATGAACTTCATGTGATTGTGGTGGTGGTGATGTTGATAATGACCGCTCAGAAGTTATTTTCGAATGGATAGAAGTACATTTTTTGAGCTGCTGGAACGCGCTCAAATTCACGTGGAAAAACAGCATTACCTTATTGGCTAAATAGATGGTAGGTCCTTTTTTCCTTCTAATTAATCAGCAAAGTTAATATTATCAATGTCTAATATGTTTCAGTATAATTGACAATGTCTATGATAGATGCTTCACTAACGGTAAAGGCCTAAAGACTTCTCACTCTTTGAAAGTGGGCCGCCCACATTATCCCTCACCCAAGCCCCCACCCATTAGACTTTACTTACTATGCAGAGTAGACAACCTTCTTCAACTATATTTCCATCTGGCCCAGAACCGTTGCAACTCAAACCGTAGCTAACCTCGACAAATGTTGCACAAATCACTAATAATAACAATTTCATCATTCTTGAGAAAAAACTTACTTGTAAACAAATCAGTTTAATATGATATATATAATATAATTAGCTAATCAAACCCGTCCTAACCTGGCTGTATTATTTAATTAAGTAAACTGGCACATTTATTTAATTTTAATAGGCCTATTTGTAAAAAAATAAACATGATATAATACATTCATTTAATCCATATACATCAATCATTCAATAACTTTTCAACAATATCTTCGTAATTACTGTCATGGTGGTTAAAGGGGAAGTTCATGGAAGCTGACGCTCACAATGCAATGCTAGGGTACTTTGTTGGTTGTCTTAATAGTGGCAAGTGGCCTCAATCATTTTTTCGGGAATGACCTATTGACCTATGAACTGGGGAAATTCATATTTGTCTGTATTTGATGTCACCACAAATTTTTGTAATCCTTAAAATATAACAAATGATAACAGTGAAATCTATATGCAAATAAAAATCAGACCATCACAGTTGTTGAAATTCCACACCTAAATAAATTCGTCAACAGCAGCACCATGACACAATGATAGAAGAACTTAACTCAAAGATGACAATAATTACTGTTGTCTGTCCTTTAATTGTGTGTTTAATTGTGTGTCCTTTAAGATGCATCTCAAGAAAGTCATGGGCTGTCCACCATGCTTATTCACTCCATGAGGCTGCCGAAGTACAAGATTATGCACTGGCTGATCCTCATGGTGAAAGCAATGTCCTGCAAAGCGGAGGCGATTTTGTTCTAGTGTCAAGCTTGGGAGAACCAATGAGACACCTCCAATG
The DNA here is from genome assembly GCA_032718475.1 of Nemertoderma westbladi. NCBI lineage: Eukaryota > Metazoa > Xenacoelomorpha > Nemertodermatida > Nemertodermatidae > Nemertoderma > Nemertoderma westbladi. The sequence continues at coordinate 3,599 of JAUCBJ010003520.1, read as the reverse complement.
TTATATAGTGTCTGGTTGGAGATGTGTGCACTGTACTAGACAGAATGAACCCGGCGTAGCATTCTTGTGAATGTGCCATCCAGAGATTTGGTGTCATCAAGCAGTTAGAGCCCAGCATGGACTTCCATAGAGGAGTACTGGAACTACTGCTGCCCTAAATAATCAGACCTTAAGTTTCCAATTAATTCTCGGTGACTTCCAAATCCTGGAAAGCCTATTCAAGGCTGCCCATGCCTTTCCCTTACGTATTCGAAGGTCCTCACCTGACTTCCGGATCCATGATCCCAGGTAACAGAAGTCGTCCACATGCTCAAGCATACCATCCTTTGAGCTTATGCTCATCCGATCAGAGATTTGCTGAGGACTTTCAAAGTTAACTGTCAAAATTTTGGTCTTTCTGGAGTTAATAGAAAGACCAACACTAGAAGCAGCAGTTCTAATGAGCTGAGGAGCCGTTGGGCTCCCTCTAGTGATTCTAAAAGTACTCCTAAGTCATCAGCAAAGTCTAGATCAGTTGGTACTTGGCAGGATTTCCTCGACTTCTGGAGCCAGTAGGTGGAGTTATCAACACCCCATCATCATTATGATGATCTAAGGACATGCGTAGAACATAGTCAACCACAATGGTGCAAGTGTGTCTCCTTGGAGGACGCCCCATAACACTTCAAATGGTTCTGTGTCACCGTCAACAGTAGACATGGTTCGATGTTGTCGAACCATCGTATACTGATCTGATTGCTGCAATAATTTCATCAGGAATCCCATATAATGAAAGTATGCTGAACATACGTGAGCGAGAGACTGAATCAATGGCCTTGAAGAAGTCAACAAAGATAACAGCCAGATGCCTGTCTTTCTTTTTTGATAACTCTTCAATTATCCTTCTAAGTGCCAAAATGGGCTCCATGGTCCCACGACCTTTACGGAACCCATTCTGATTTCCACGAAGCAGTCTCTCAATGGGATCCCTGATGCGATTTAATAGAATTCTATTGTATAGCTTTGCAGCAATCGAGATCAATGAGATTCCCCGAAAAGAACCAGAGAGTGTTAGGTTGCCCTTCTTGGGAACTGGCACCAACTTATTTGTTTTCATTTCTTGTGGGACTCTTGTTGTTCGGTACATGTCTACTATGATGGGATAGATGAGCTTTAAACACTCAGGTATTTTAAAGACCTCAGGGGGAACACCATCTACTCCACTGGCACGATTGGTCTTAATGCTCTTTGCAGCAGCCTTCACTTCTGCAAAGGAGATATCGCCAATGGGAATATCTGGGAGTACAAACTCAGACACTTTTACTTCTATAAAGTTATCAGGCAATACCCTGTCATTATTGAGGAGCTTTTCAAAGTGGGCCACCCAACCATTGAGGCAATCGGCTGGTGATTATGCCTTAACCTTGGTGGTTGGAGCTTCTGTGAAGGCAGTATAGCCCTCACAGTGATCTGCCGCCTAAGAGGCAAGAACCTCATACCTGTTGATTAGCTGTAGTGTGAAGCTGGATCTCACACTTGGCTGTTGCAACAGAGAGGACCAGTGCTAGAAGAACTTAACTCAAAGATGACAATAATTACTCGGCTAATCATGCACCAATACCACACCACACCACACCACACCACACCACACCACACCACACCACACCACACCACACCACACCACACCACACCACACCACACCACACCACACCACACCACACCACACCACACCACACCACACCACACCACACCACACCACACCACACCACACCACACCACACCACACCACACCACACCACACCACACCACACCACACCACACCACACCACACCACACCACACCACACCACACCACACCACACCACACCACACCACACCACACCACACCACACCACACCACACCACACCACACCACACCACACCACACCACACCACACCACACCACACCACACCACACCACACCACACCACACCACACCACACCACACCACACCACACCACACCACACCACACCACACCACACCACACCACACCACACCACACCACACCACACCACACCACACCACACCACACCACACCACACCACACCACACCACACCACACCACACCACACCACACCACACCACACCACACCACACCACACCACACCACACCACACCACACCACACCACACCACACCACACCACACCACACCACACCACACCACACCACACCACACCACACCACACCACACCACACCACACCACACCACACCACACCACACCACACCACACCACACCACACCACACCACACCACACCACACCACACCACACCACACCACACCACACCACACCACACCACACCACACCACACCACACCACACCACACCACACCACACCACACCACACCACACCACACCACACCACACCACACCACACCACACCACACCACACCACACCACACCACACCACACCACACCACACCACACCACACCACACCACACCACACCACACCACACCACACCACACCACACCACACCACACCACACCACACCACACCACACCACACCACACCACACCACACCACACCACACCACACCACACCACACCACACCACACCACACCACACCACACCACACCACACCACACCACACCACACCACACCACACCACACCACACCACACCACACCACACCACACCACACCACACCACACCACACCACACCACACCACACCACACCACACCACACCACACCACACCACACCACACCACACCACACCACACCACACCACACCACACCACACCACACCACACCACACCACACCACACCACACCACACCACACCACACCACACCACACCACACCACACCACACCACACCACACCACACCACACCACACCACACCACACCACACCACACCACACCACACCACACCACACCACACCACACCACACCACACCACACCACACCACACCACACCACACCACACCACACCACACCACACCACACCACACCACACCACACCACACCACACCACACCACACCACACCACACCACACCACACCACACCACACCACACCACACCACACCACACCACACCACACCACACCACACCACACCACACCACACCACACCACACCACACCACACCACACCACACCACACCACACCACACCACACCACACCACACCACACCACACCACACCACACCACACCACACCACACCACACCACACCACACCACACCACACCACACCACACCACACCACACCACACCACACCACACCACACCACACCACACCACACCACACCACACCACACCACACCACACCACACCACACCACACCACACCACACCACACCACACCACACCACACCACACCACACCACACCACACCACACCACACCACACCACACCACACCACACCACACCACACCACACCACACCACACCACACCACACCACACCACACCACACCACACCACACCACACCACACCACACCACACCACACCACACCACACCACACCACACCACACCACACCACACCACACCACACCACACCACACCACACCACACCACACCACACCACACCACACCACACCACACCACACCACACCACACCACACCACACCACACCACACCACA